>JAPYYJ010002890.1:0-12203 GCA_028533885.1 Nasua narica | reverse complement strand
CCCCTCTAAAACTGTTGCACTTTTTGAAACTCGCTCTCTTTCTCTACACCACACCGCTGTGTCGGTGAGTGTGAGAGACTGAGCTCAAGCTAGCTTGAATAAAGGGCTCTTTTGCTTTTGCATCGTACTCAGCTCCCTGGTGGTCTTTGGGGATCTCAAAATCTGGGCATAACATAATAAGTTCTCAGCAATGTTTTTGCACCATTTTTTTACTTAAACTAGCTAACATGTACTAAGTTATTAATTTCAGATATAGAGTTCAGTAATTCATGAGTTGCATATAACACCCAGTGCTCATGACATCACATGCCCTCCTTAATGCCCATCACCCCAGTATCCCATTCCCCCCATCCACCTCTCCTCCAGCAACCCTATTTGTTTCCTATAGTTAAGAGTCACTTGTGGTTTGTCTCCCTTTCTGATTTCTTTCCATTCTCTTTTCCCTCCCTTCCCCTATGATCCTCTGTGTTATTTCTTACATTCCACCTATGAGTGAAACGATATGATAATTGTCTTTCTCTGACTGACTTATTTCGCTCCTCAAAATGCCTCCAGTTCCATCTACATTCATGTAAATGGTAAGATTCATCCTTCCTGATGGCTGAGTAATATTCCATTGTATGTATATACCACATCTTTTCTGTCCATTTTTCTGTCAATGGATATCTTAGCCCTTTCCACAGTTTGGCTCTTATGGCCATTGCTGCTATAAATATTTCTTTAGGGTGCAGGTGCCCCTTCCAATTGCTACATTTGTATCTTTGGGATAAATACCTAGTAGTGCAATTGCTGGGTTGAAGTGTAGCTCTATTTTTAACTTCTTGAGGAACCTCCATACTGTTTTCCAGAGTGACTGTACCAGCTTGCATTCCCACCAACAGTGTAAGAGGGTTCCCCCTTTCTCCACATCCTTAGCAATATTTGTTGTTTCTTGACTTGTTAATTTTAGATACTCTGACTGGTGTGAGATGGAATCTCATGGTGGTTTTGATTCGTATTTTCCAGATGCCCAGTGATGTGGAGCATTTTTTCATGTATCTGTTGGCCATTTGTATGTCTTCTTTGGAGAAATGTCTGTTCATGTCTCCTGCCCATTTCTTGACTGGATTGTTTTTAAGGTGTTGAGTTTGATAAATTCTTCATAGATCTTGAATACTAGCCCTTTATCTGATAGGTCCCTTGCAAATATCTTCTCCCATTCTGTGGGTTGCCTTTTAGTTTTTTGGGTTTTTTTTTAAGATTTTGTTTATTTATTTGACAGAGAGAGAGAGAGATCACAAGTAGGCAGAGAGGCAGACAGATCAAGAGGGAAGCAGGCTCCCCACTGCGCAGAGAGCCCTAAGTGGGGCCCAATCCCAGGACCCTGAGATCACGACCCGAGCCGAAGGCAGAGGCTTCAACCCACTGAGCCACCCGGACGCGCCGGTTGCCTTTTAGTTTTGTTGAAGGTTTCCTATTCTGTGTAGAAGCTTTTTATCTTGATGAAGTCCCAATAGTCCATTTTTGCTTTTGTTTCCCTGGCCTTTAGAGACGTGTCTAATAAGAAGTTGCTGTGACTGAGGTTGAAGAGGTTGCTGCCTGTGTTCTTCTCTAGGATTTTGATGGATTCCTGTCTCACATTTCGGGCTTCCACCCATTTTGAGTTTATCATTGTATATGGTATAAGAAAATGTTCCAGTTTCACTCTTCTACATGTGGCTGTCCAATTTTCCCAACACCATTTGTTGAAGAGACTGTCTTTTTTGCATTGGATCTTCTTTCCTGCTTTGTTGAAGATCAGTTGACCATAGAGTTAAGGGTCCATGTCTAGGTTCTCTATTCTCTGTTCCATTGGTCTTTGTGTCTGTTTCTGTGCCAGCACCATACTGTCTTGATGATTACAGTTTTGTAATACAGCTTGAAGTCCAGCATTGTGATACCCCCAGCTTTGGTTTTCTTTTTCAACATTCTTCTGGCTATTTGGGGTCTTTTCTGGTTCCATACAAATTTTAGGATCATTTGTTCCATCTCTGTGAAAGATGTTGATGGTATTTTGATAGAGATTGCATTGAATGTGTAGATTTCTCTGGGTAGCATAGACATTTTAACAATATTTATTCTGCCAATCCATGAGCATAGAGTTATTCTTTGTGTTTTCCTCAATTTCTTTCATAAGTGTTCTGTAGTTTTTAGAGTACAGGTTTACCTCTTTACCTCTTTGGTTAGGCTTATTCCTCGGTATTGTATGGGTTTTGGTACAATTTTAAATGGGATCAACTCCTTAATTTTTCTTTCTTCTGTCTCATGCTAGTGTAAAAAATACAACTGATTTCTGTGAATTGATTTTATATCCTGCCACCTTGCTGAATTCCTGTATCAGTTCTAGCAATTTTAGGGTTGAGTCTTTTGGGTTTTCCACATAAAGTATCATGTCATCTGCAAAGAGTGAGAATTTGACTTCTTCTTTGCTAGTTCAAATATCTTTTATTTCTTTTTGTTGTCTGATTGCTGAGGCTAGGACGTCTCGTACTATGTTGAACAACAGTGGTGAGAATGGACTTCCCTGTCATGTTCTCGATCTTAGGGGAAAAGCTCTCAGTTTTTCCCCATTGAGAGTGATATTTTCTGTGGGCTTTTCATAGAAGACTTTTATGATATTGAGGTATGTTCCCTTTCTCCCTATATTTTGAAGAGTTTTAATTAGGAAAGGATGCTGTATTTTGTCAAATGCTTTTTCTGCATCAATTGAGAGGATCATATGGTTCTTGTCCCTTCTTTTGTTAATGTGGTATATCACATTGGTTGATTTGTGAACGTGGCCCTGCAGCCCAGGAATAAATCCCACGTGATCATAGTGAATAATCCTTTTAATGTACTGTTTGATCATATTGGCTAGTATCTTGGTTAGAATTTTTGCATCCTTGTTCATCAGGGATATGGTCTGTAATTCTCCTTTTTGGTGGGGTCTTTGTCTGCTTTGGGGATCAAGGTAATCCTGGCCTTATAGAATGAGTTTGGACATTTTCCTCCCATTTCTATTTTTTGAAGCTTCAGAAGAATAGGTATTAGTTCATATTTAAATATTTGGTAGAATTCTCATGAGAAGCCATCAAGCCCTGGACTCCTGTTGATTGGGAGATTTTTGATTACTCCTTCAATTTTCTTGCTGGTTATTGGCTTGTTAAGATTTTCTATTTCTTCTTGTTTCAGTTTTGGTACTTTATAAGTTTCTAGGAATACATCCATTTCTTCCAGATTACTTAATTTGTTGGCATATAGTTGTTCATAATGCGCTCTTAAAATTGTTTGTATTTCTTTGATGTTGGTGGTAATCTCTCCTCTTTCATTCATGATTTTATTAATTTGAGTCCTTTCTCTTTTCTTTTTGATAAGTCTGGCCAGGGGTTTATTGATCTTGTTAATTCTTTCAAAGAACCAGCTTCTAGTTTCAATTAATATGTTCTTTTGTTCTTTTGATTTCTACTTCATTGATTTCTGCTGTGATCTTTATTATTTCTCTTCTCCTGCTTAGTTTAGGCTCCATTTGCTGTTCTTTCTCCAGCTCCTCTAGGTGAAGGTTAGCGTGTATATTTGAGACTTTTCTAGTTTCTTGAGAAAGGTTTATATTGCTAGGTACCTCCCTCTTAGGACCACCTTTGCTGCATCCCAAATATTTTGAACAGTTTTCATTTTCATTTGTTTCCATGAATTTTGTTAATTCTTCTTTAATTTCCTGGTTGAGCCATTCCTTCTTTAGTAGGATGTTCTTTTGCCTCCGTGTATTTGAGTTCCTTCTAAATTTCCTCTTGTTATTGAGTTCCAGTTTCAAAGCATTGTGGTCTGAAAATATGCAGGGAATAATTATAGTCTTTTGGTACTGGTTGAGACCTGATTTATGATCCATTATGTGATCTATTCTGGAGAATGGTCCATGTGCACTCAAGAAGAATGTGTATTCTGTTGCTTTAGGATGGAATGCTCTGTATATATCTGTGAAGTCCATCCGGTCCAGTGTGTCATTCAAAGCCCTTGTTTCTTTGTTGATATTCTGCTTAGATGATCTGTCCATCACTGTGAGTGGAGTGTTAAAGTCCTCTACTATTATTGTATTATTATCAATGCGTTTCTTTAATTTTATTATTAATTGGTTTATATAATTGACTGCTCCCAAATTAGGAGCATAAATGTTATAATTGTTAGATCTTCTTGTTGGATGAACTCTTTAAGTATGATCTAGTGTCCCTCTTCATCTCTTACTACAGTCTTTGGTTTAAAGTCTAATTTGTCTGATATAAGGATTGCTACCCCAGCTTTCTTTTGATGTCTATTAACATGATAAGTGGTTCTCCACCCTATCACTTTCAATTTGGAGATGTCTTTGGGTCTAAAATGAGTCTTGTAGACAGCATATGGATGGGTCTTACTTTTTTATCCAATATGATATCCTGTGTCTTTAGATTGGAGCATTTAGCCCATTTACATTCAGAGTAACTATTGAAATATATGAATTTAGTGCCATTGTATTACCTATAAAGTCACTGTTTCTGTATATTGTCTCTGTTCCTGTCTGGTCTTTTTTACTTTAGGGGTTTCTCTTACATGATACCCTTTAACTTTTCTTCCAGGGCTGGTTTAGTGATCGCAAATTCCTAAAGTTTCTGTTTGTACTGGAAGCTCTTTATTTTTCTTTCCATCCTGAATGATAACCTTGCTGATAAAGGCTGCATGTTTTTCTCATTTAGTACCTTGAATAGATCATGTCAGCCTTTCCTGGCCTACCAGGTCTCTGTGGGTAGGTCTGCTGCCAGTCTGATGTATCTACCCTTGCAGCTTAAGGACTTCTTGTCTTGATCAGCTTTTAGGATTTTCTTTTTATCTCTGAAATTTGCAAGCTTCGCTATTATATGTCAGAATGTTGATCTATTTTTGTTGATTTTGAGGGGGGTTATCTGTGCCTCTTAGACTTGAATGCCTGTTTCCTTCCACTGATTAGGAAAGTTCTAAGCTATGATTTGCTCAAATATACTTTCTATAATGTCTCTCTCTTTCCTCTTCCTTTGGGACCCCAACAAATCTAATACTCTTTTGCTTTATGGTATCACTGGTTTCTCAAAGTCTCCCCTCAGATCCCTTATTTGTTTTTCTCTTTTTTCCTCAGTTTCCTTACTTTCCAACATTTTGTCTTCTATGTCATGACTCTCTCTTTTGCCTCATTTATCCTAGCTGTTAGAGTGTCCAAGTGCAACTCCACTTGTCAGGGGCCTGGGGTCATTGTAATTTCTTCAGATTGCTCTGTGTGGCTTTTGTTCCCTGAAGGCTTTCTGCACTGCTGTAGAGAATGAAAATAAAAATTGGCAGTGCCCCAGTCTCCAACACCGTAGCTGAAAGATCGCAGCCCTTGCTTTTTAGTAAACCCTCAGGGAAAGGCAGTCTTCACTTTTGTGTGCACCAAACTCTGCAGACTCCTGCCATGCACACCCTCATTGATCCTCCCTGAGGAAGAATGATCATGGCCTTTCTGCCCTTTGTAAGGCCCCAAATGGAAAATAGTTGCCCAGTTGTGCTGGGGTTCGCCATTTATGGCAACACTGAGCTGAAAGCCCACTCCTGGACTGCTGTTTGCAGCGGGCTTCTCTGCTCTGATGCTCGGAAACTCTTCTGGCTCAGGCACCCCTGTTCTTTCTATGACCCTGAGGACCTGAGACCACACTGTCCCACCTAGGATTCTGTCCTGCTTTACCACCTCAGCACCTTTCAAGCAAGATTGTCTCTCATTGGAGCAGACTTCTAAAAGTTCTGATTTTGCCCTCCTCGGCTATATTACTTTCCAGGAGCTGGCTTTCAGAGGCTCCCTCCCCCCTACTGTTGATCTTCAGATATATCCCCTAGGATTCACTCCTCTGCACCTCCTACCTTGCAAAAAGTGGTTACTTTTCTATTTGTACAATTCCAGCAATTCTTTTCTTACGCTTCAGGTTGAATTCACAGGAGTTCAGAGTGATTTGATAGATATAGCTGAATTCAAAGGACCAGATGAAATGAGATCCGTTACTCTTCTGCCATCTTACCTCCTGTTTTGCACTTTTTAATGTAGAGATCTTACACATCTTTTATGTATTCCTAAGTATGTCGTAGTTTTGATGCTATTATCATCATCATTTCAAATTTTTACTTATTTATTATTTATTATTTATTTATTTATATTCTAATTCCAGTATAGTTAACATATAGGGTTATATTAGCTTCAGGTGTACAATATAGTGATTTAAATTATATTTATTGCTAGCATATAGAAATATAATTGCTTTTTGTATATTTACCTTATATTCTGTAACTTTACTGAATTCATTTATTAGTTCTTTTAGTGGTTTTTGTTTTGTTTTTCCAGATTCCTTGGCTTTTTTATGTTGACAGTAATACCATCAGCAAATAATGACAGTTTTAATTCCTCATTTTCAAGCTCTATACCACTAATTAACTGATTAACAAATGAATTTTTGCTTTATGGTACAAGCAATGTTAAAGTAGTAAAAGCAGACCTCCTTGCCTCATTCTCAGAAAGAATAAATTAAATATTACAATCTTCAGTACATAATTTTTATCATGGATAGGTGTTGTAATTTGTCAAATGCTTTTCTGTATCCACAGAGTTACCATGAGTTTTCTATTTATTCTGTTTATGTGGTGAAATATATTAATCTATTTTCAATTGTTAAACCAACTTTACATCCTTGGAACAAACCCCACTGGGTTATGATACATTAGTACAAATATTGCTTGCTTTGCTAATATTTGTCAACATTTGCATCTTTGTTCTTGAGGGATAATCATCTATTCCTTTCCTTTCTTTTTTTTAAATATTTTATTTATTTATTTGACAGAGAGAGACATAGCAAGAGAGGGAACACAAGCAAGGGGAGTCTCAGAGGGAGAAAGCAGGCTTCCTGATGAGCAGGGAGCCCAATGTGAGGCTCGATCCCAGGACACCGGGATTATGACCTGAGCCAAAGGCAGACGCTCAATGACTGAGCCACCCAGGCGCACTATTCCTTTCTTTTAATTTGTAATACTCATTGGGTTATTTCACAGGATTTACTTTAGACTATTTTTTTGCAGTCCTATAGGTCATTGAGTCTCTCTTCACTTTCTTCCACTCTTTTATCTTTGTTGTTTAATTTAGAATATTTCTGTTCATCTGTTCGGGTTCACTGATTCTCTTCTTCTGCAATGAACAATCTCCTATTGATCCCAGGTGATGAATTTTATTTCAGATATTTTTTCTGTTCTGGGATTTCCATTTGGCTTTTTTATTCTTGTTTTTCTGTACTGCTTTTAAAGTCACCATTTCTTTCCCCTTTGCATCTATCTTTTCCTTCACAATATTTTTGCCATATTCATTTGCTAATTCCAACAAACAGGTCATACCTAGGTTTTTTTTATTAGCTGTTTTATCCTTTTGCCATTGGGTATATGTTTTCCTTGCATTTTTTCCTGTCTGATAACTTTTCTTTTCTGAGTTTATAATTGTTATTGGCATGAAGGTTAATTAACAGCAAATTACTGGTAGTAGAACTCTTCCTTTCCTTTCATTTGTACATTAAACAAGTTAAAGTGATTTTCAAAAGTTATAAAGCCTGGGTTCTAATCCCATTCCTGCTATTTGTTAGCTCTAAGATCTTAGACAACTTACTTAACTTTTCCGAGCCTCACATTTCATTATACTTCAAAGAGGTATCACCTAGCTCTAAGATTCTATGATTTTATGATTATCGGGTGTTGGTGCTAGGACTCAAGCGCAGGTTTGGGAACCAAATTTTCAACTCATTTACCTCAAAAAGTTCTGCTGACTGAATACCCTTTTTATCTCTGAGCAGTTTTGTCTGGGTGATTTCCTTTGCTAATACAGTCAGCCAACTGCAACTACCCCACCCAGAGAGCCTTCACCTTTGAAGTCCTTTTTTTTTTTTTTTTTTTGCCCCAACATCTCTCTTTCAGGACAAAATCACCTTTGAACTGGAAAGAGCATCTGGGCAGGTAAGCATGGATGTAGAACATCTTACAGCAGAGAAACTTGTTGTTGCTAGAAACTCGTCACCAATGCAAAGTTTGGCTCCATCTTGAACATGCTGAATCAAAAACTTTGGGGGTGGGACCCAGCACTTTGTGTTTAAAAAACTCTCCAGGTCTGGGTGATTATAATGTACACTCAAGATTGAGAACCACTGGTACAGGGGGCTTATGGGAAAATAGAGCAGGAACCTGTAAGAGGGTCTTGGGTGGGGGAAGTGAATACAACATTAAACCATATGTGTGTGTACACACATAAACCATATGTGTATGTGTATGTGTGTGTGTGTGATATATATATATATATATATATATATATATAATTTTTTTTTTTTTTTTTTTTTTTTGCTTTTACTCTTAAAAATAGAAACCAGGGGCTATTTTGATCTTTGGAAAATGGTCACTCACAGGAGCGCATGGCATTTTTTTTTTTTTTTAGTAATATTTAGGCTGTTTTGAGAAGTAGAGGATTGAGGCAGAAACCCCCTGACCTAGAAGACAGGGTAGGATTTTCTCCACACTGTTTTACTCCAAACCAAGTAGCTTCTTTGGTTCTCTAAGGTCAGAAGTATCTCAGGAAGGTTGCCCTGCAGTCATACTGGCTCTGGTATGGATAGAGGTTTGGTGTTGGTTTTTCCCACGTAGGAGTTTAGGTTGTACCCTTAGTCTCTCTTGGGGCCCACTGTTTGATTCCTATGGTGGCTTGAGTGTGGTCACTCAGCCTCCAGGTGGGTCCTGGTTAGTGGGTCTAGGAACAGTTTGGAAGGTTTGGCCGACCTGGCTTATAGCACACAGCATGTTATCTTGGCAACGTACCAGGGCCTATGGTTTTGTTTCCAAACAGGGAAAGATGGAGGTATTTCTCTAGCTAGAGGGACAAGGGAGCCAACATCTTTGGAGCAATTGTAAATATAAGTGGATTCAAAAAAAGAACAAGGGGCACCTGGCTGGCTCCGTGGGTGGAGCATGAGGCTCTTGATCTAGGGGTTGTGGGTTCAAGCTCCACACTGGATGTAGAAATTACTGAAAGATAAAATCTTTAAAAAAAATGAACAAGAAGGAAACCTGGTTCATGATTGGGCTAAAGAAGAGTCTTTGTTGTAGATTATTTAAACCCATGGTAGGCTTGGTGAAACAAGTAATGTAGGCTTGTCTAGGAGAGAGAGAACATCCTCTCATGTTTGCTGGTTTCGTAGGGATTACCATACTTAAAATCTTGTTAAGAAAGTTCTGCTACCTGGTAGAGCATTGCTTTCATCACATCACCCTCTCGCTCAAGACCTCACTCTTGCCTGCCATGCAGAGGCTGCTTTTTGCTTCAGCCTCAGCCTCTTTCCCAGACTTTCAGCCTCCTTCATTAATTTGGTTCAATCCCACCTTTTTAACCTCCCAATATCAACTGTTGTATGTTCCCAGCAATTTCTGGATGTCTCCTTGCTCACACTGATCTTGCACACCACCAAGCCTTTGCTCAGCCCCAAGCCCACTGACCATCTTTCATGACCCAGCACCCCCTCCCTGATCATGTCAACCCACATTAGACTCTATTTCCCTAACTCAACCACCAATTTAGTGCCTACATATATACTGTCTTGTATTTTTAACTGATTGACTGTCTAGCTGGTCATTCACAGAGTTTGAAGTTAGCCTCCTTTAGATTCTCCATGAGGGCTGAGCACAGGGAAAATGAAAATACCCTGTCATTGGTAAACCAGAGATTTGATATGTTGGGTATTAAGGAATGGAATCAAGGCCTTCCCAATAATGTTCCAAGGATCATGAGCTGGGTGTGGTGATAAAAGTTCTGTCCACATAGAGAATGCCTCTTAACATCTTAGACTGGGGGCATGCCTCCCCAGTGGCAGCAGTTCTTCATGTTACCCTGTGTTGTTCTAAGTTAAAGACAACTGGCTGAAGTTTGGAGGACGGGATTAAAAACAAGGACCATTTTTGTTTTTGTTTTCACATGGCCATTTCTATTCCATTGGTTTGGACCACAGCTGCTGCCCATTATTGTTCTGTGTATCTGGCTGATAGTCTGCAGGGGAATTTTTCAGTTTTATGAGAAGTGGCGCTAGGCATTTCCCCCAAATACACAGTGACTGTAAAATTTTAGGTGGTTCTTCAGATAACATTGCCTCTCTTAGACATTAATGACATTGGAATGAATTGATGTCACCAATATGGAGGACATATGGGCAGATGGATGAGACACAAATAGAAACCAGACTCAGCCCAGCATTAGAAATCTCTGTACCTTCAACAGTTGCTGCTCTTTCTTCAGTGGACTTTCAACAGTGGACTTTGCTCTCTGCACATCCACACACCTTAAATCTCCTTTGTTCAACACAGACAAAACTGAAAACTGCAATCAATCATACAGGGAGACTGGTCTTGCCCTTTCTCCCTTTTGCACTGATGAAGTTCCTATTAAAAACTGTTTTATTTTTGCTATGCAAATATATGGTAAATTCTTGAAAATTAGAAATGTAGGCAGCAAAAAGAAAGCATTTACTTGAAATCACATCATCCAGACACTCTTACCATTTTACCCAATGCATTCCAGTCATGGGGATGAGTGTCTATATGGAAGCATGTAAATTTTTAAGAGTGTAGTCACAATAAACATATTGTTATAAAGTTTTTCACTCATCAATGTATTTTAATCATACTTTCACCTCATTGGTTGCCTACATAATTTTTTTTTATTTTTTAAAGATTTTTATTTATTTATTTGACAGAGAGAAAGATCACAAGTAGGCAGAGAGGCAGGCAGAGAGAGAGGGGGAAGCAGGCTCCCCGCTGAGCAGAGAGCCCGATGCGGGGCTCGATCTTAGGACCCTGAGATTATGACCTGGACTGAAGGCAGAGGCTTTAACCTACTGAGCCACCCAGGTGCCCCACCTAGATAATTTTTAATGTCTAATAATAATTGCTTTGTCTGGAGGTACCCTAATGTTTTAACTATTTTCTATTGGTCGATACTTAAATATTTAAAAAGTTTTTTGTAATAAATAAGGTGTCACGAACATGCTTCAGATAGATCTTTGGTGATTAGTTTGATGATATTAAGAGAAATCATTACAAGTGGACTTACTAGGTCAGAGTATACATTCTTTTAAGACTTATGCTACAAATGGCCAAAATGGTCTCTGTAAGTGTCCATTCCTAAGGTTCTTGCCAACAGCAGGCACTATTTTTTTAAAAAAGATTTTATTTATTTATATGACAGAGAGAGATCACAACTAGGCAGAGAGGCAGGCAGAGAGAGAGGAAGAAGCAGGTTCCCCGCTGAGCAAAGAACCCGATGCGGGGCTAGATCCCAGGACCCCGAGATCACGACCTGAGCCGAAGGCAGAGGCGTTACCCCACTGAGCCACCCAGGCGCCCCAGCAGCCACTATTCTTGTCTTTAAGCAGACACATTCTACTGGTTTTGAGGTAAACTAGTGTTTTTGTAGTATTAACAACTAGATCTCAGTGTACAGAGTAGCCCAGAACTGGTCCGCAGTCCTGAGAGAGGGGCCGTGATAGGGCCTTGCCCTGGAGATAGTGGTGTAAAATGCTGCAGAGCTGTGTGCCAATCAGTGTCTGACTTCTGCTTCTGTGCCCTAAAGACAAGCTTTGTGATAGGACAGGCTCTGGACCTAAGGAAGCCGTCAGCTCCATGTTGGGGGCATCCCAGCCTCCCTCCTGGCAGCTGTTTCACATCCCACTGGCTACTCTTCTCATTTTCTTCAGACCCAACACTACTGCTTTTGTAGCCTTTGCCCCCAAGCCAACCCTACACTCAGGAAGATATAGTGTCAGTCATTCCCACCTGACTATGAATTTAAATCAACAAACTCACTTTTCTAGTCATTTGCACTTAAAATTTATCCCTGATGGTACCAAAAAAAGCATAGTTTTTTTTTTTTTTTTTTTTAATAGTCTCCATGCCCAATGTGGGGCTTGAACTCTTGACCTTGAGATCAAGAGTCAGCTCCACTAACTGAGCCAGCCAGGTGCCCCTCAAAAGGATAATTCTTTTTTTTTTTTTTTAAGATTTTATTTATTTATTTGACAGAGAGGAGAGAGATTACAAGTAGGCAGAGAGGCAGGCAGAGAGAGAGGGGGAAGCAGGCTCCCCGCTGAGCAGAGAGCCCGATGTAGGGCTCG
>JAPYYJ010002889.1:0-12203 GCA_028533885.1 Nasua narica | reverse complement strand
GGGCTCTCTGCTCGGCAGGGAGCCTGCTTCCCCCTCTCTCTCTGCCTGCCTTTCTGCCTACTTGTGATCTCTCTTTGTCAAAAAAATAAAATCTTTTAAAAAATAAAAAAATAAAAATCGTACCATGTATTTCCTATTGTAACATATCAGGAGGCACAAAATGTTCCTTTGGTTAAGATTAATCAGTGGATTCAAATGTTGATGGCCTGATTTATCTGTTGTGATTAAGTTCTTCATCTACTTCACCTCATGGTGTAAGGATCATTGATAACCATTGATGATAATTGTGAGATCTCTTATTTCACTGTAGATGCAAAACAGGGATTTTATAATTCTTTTCTTCCTGTTACATTTATTAGCAATAATAGATTAGCAATAATCTCTTAAGATTCTTTGTGGGCGTGGGGGGGAGGAGAGTTATTTTGAATTTATGTTTTTTTTAACAACTTTATTAAAGTATCATTGACACAAAACAGACTACATATACAAAGTATAAGTTTGATAAGTTTTAGCATATGCATACACCATGAAATCATCAACACAATCAAGACAATGAACATATCCATTAACCCTTAACCATATTGTTGTTCTCCTTTACATTCCTTCCCTTTCCTTTCTCACTCCTTCTTATTCTCAGACAAGCATGGCTTTCTGTGACTATAGATTAGTTTACCTTTTCTATAATTTTATATAAAAGGAATCATATAGTATGTAGTATGTGCTGGTTTTTGTCTGGCTACTTTTACTCAGCGTAATTATTTTGATATTCATCCATGTTGTTGAGTGTATCAATAGCTCATTCCTTTTATTACTGAGTATTATATTCCATTGTGTGGATAGATCACAATTTGTTTATTCATTCACTTGCTAATGGACACTTTATTTGCAGTTTCTGGCTATTATGAATAATGCTGCTATGAACATTCACATACAAGTTTTTGTGTGGTCATGTGCTTTTATTTCTCTTGGGTAAGTGCATAGGAGTGGAGTGGTCAGGTGGTATGGTAGGTAAGATTTAGCTTTTCAAGAAACTACCCCAATTTTTTTTTTATAAAGATTTTATTTATTTATTTGACAGAGAGAGAGACAGTGAGAGGGAACACAAGCAGGGGGAGTGGGAGAGGGAGAAGCAAGCTCCCTGCTGAGCCTATTTTATATTCTTTTTACGTTTTACATGCTTTTACATTTAAATTTTCTTACATCCTACACTTCCATTTACTTAAAAAAATATGTTTGTTGTATTTCATACATTTATAGTCGTTATTTATTTTGATCTTCAGATGTCCTCATCTTTGGCCAGTGAGAGGCTTGAAGTCACCCCCGGTGTCTTTTGGAGAAGACCCCAATAATCTTTTTGCTTTTAGACAGAACAAGATGTTTCAGGCTTCTCCTATAAATCCTTACTTCAGACCTGGAATCTGACATTTCTCCAAGGAACCCTGATTCTTTTTAGTGAGAAATGTTATTTACAGAGAACAGTCTGGGCAAAATTGTATTCATTGAGTTGTCATTACATTAAGGCCTTTTAAGTGTTCAGTTCTAGGATAAAGGTATTTTTAAGAAAGAGAAAAATAAATGATGACAATATGCTGATATTTCTCAATACAAATAAAAAAAGAGGATTTTAGGGGTGCCTGGGTGGCTCAGTCATTAAGCGTCTGCCTTCAGCTCAGGTCATGATCCCAGGGTCCTGGGATCGAGCCCCGCATCGGGCTCCCTGCTCAGCGGGAGGCCTGTTTCTCCCTCTCCTACTCCTCCTGTTTGTGTTCCCTCTCTTGCTGTGTCTCTTTCTGTCAAATAAATAAATAAAATCTTTGAAAAAAAAGAGGATTTTAAAATAACTTTTTAGATTTAATGTTTGTATTTTTTGTTCATATGCTGAACCTTGGTTCCTGACAACAATAATATATGATTCACTTTTTCAATTGTTTAAAAAAATAACAAAGCCAGTATTATAACTATCAATAAGACTACTGAATACAGTAGATTTCTGTGTATGTGTATGTGTTTTAAACTTATGATATATCCCACTAGGGAAATATGGTCAAATGTGTTTTAAAGTCACTTGAAGTCATTTCTCATGTGGTTGGGATACCAAATTGACATACAGAGAAGTTTTTTTTTTTTAAGACAAATTTTGCAATTTTAGGTTCACAATAAAGTTAGAGGAAGGAGCACAGATTTCCCATATCCCGTTGCCCCCCCCCCCACATGTGCATAGGCATCTCCATTATCAACATCCCCCCCGCCCCCCGAGTAGTACATCTGTTGCAGTGGTTAGCCTACATTGACACATCACAATCCCCCAAAGTCCCTAGGTCACATTAAGGTTCACTCTTGGTTTTGTACATTCTGTGGGTTGGGACAAATGTATGACATGTATCCACCATTATGGTATTTTCACAGTGTATTTTCACTGCCCTAAGAATTCTGTGTGCTCTACTTATTTATCTCTATCCCTGCCCCCAACGCCTGAAACCACTGGTATTTTTTCACTGTCTCCATTGTTTTTCCTTTTCCACAATGTCATACAGTTGGAATCACACAGTATGATTCCATCTTTTAATCTTTTTTACTTTAAAAAAAATGTTATTTATTTATTTATTAGAGAGAGAGCGCACCAGCGGGGTAAGGGCAAAGGAAGAAGCAGACTCCCCGCTGAGCAGGGAGCCTGACGTGGGGCTTGATCTTGGGATTCTGGGATCATGACCTGAGCTGAAGGCAAACACTTAAGCAACTGAGCCGCCCAGGCACCCCCATCTTAACCACTTTTAAGAGTACGGTTCAGTAATATTAACTCTACCACATCCTGCAACAAATCTCTAGCGCTTTTTCATCTTCTGAAATTGGAACCCTGTATCCATTTGTATTGGTTTGCTGTGACTACTATGATGTAATACCATAGACTGGGTGCCTAAATAGTTGAAATTTGTTTTCTCACGGTTCTGGGGGCTTGAAGTCTTATTGTCAAGTTATGACCAAGTCCTGAGACCTCTCTCCTTAGCTCGCAGACACTGACCCCTTAGCATTTCCTCGCATGGCCTTTTCTTTGTACTTGCTCATCCCTCGTGTTGCTCCATTTTTTTTCCCTTTTAATTGAAGTATAGTTGATATACAGTGTTTTATTGGTTTCGGGTGTACAATATAGTGATTTGACAGTTCTACACATTATGTAGTGTTCATAAGGATAAGTATAGTTATCATATATTGTTGCAATATTATTGACTGTATTCCCTTTGTTGTACTTTTCAACCTCATGACTGATTTATTTTACTACTTGAAGTATGTACCTCTTCATCACTTTACCTATTTTGCCCACTCCTCCCACTCCTTCCCTATGGCAACCACCAGATTGTTCTCTGTATTTATGTACGTATGTACGTATTTATGAACCTGTTTTGTTTGTTCATTTGTTTTGTTTTTTAGATTCCACATATAAGTGAAATCGTATGGTATTTGTCTTTCTTTGACTTGTTTTACTTAGCATAACACCTTCTAAGGTCACCCATGTTGTCACAAATGGCAAGATTTCATTCTTTTTAATGGCTGAGTAATATTCTGTATATATATATTCCATATATATATATTATATCTTCTTTATCCATTTATCTATTGATGGACAATTGGGTTGCTTCCATATCTTGACTATTGTAAATAATGCTATAAACATAGAGGTGCAGATATCTTCTTGAATTAGTGTTTTCATTTTCCTCAAGTAAATACGTAGAAGTAGAATCATTGGAGCATATGATACTTCTCTTTTTAGTTTTTTGAGGAACCTCCATATCCTTTTCCATGGTGGCTGCACCAAATTGCCATTCCCACCAACAGTGCACAAAGGTTTCCTTTTCTTCACATCCTTGCCAAAACTTGTTTCTTGTTGTTTTGATACTAGCCATTTTGACAGATGTGAGGTGATAGCTCATTGTGGTTTTCATTGGTATTTCCCTGATGAGTGATATTAAGTATCACTATCACTCTTAATATTTTTTTGTTCAACAGAAATGATTAATTCTAATATAGTCCAGCATGCCTTTTTTTCCCCTTTATGCTTAACCCTTTTTGTGTCTTGTTTAAGGGCTCTCTTCCTGTCCAAAGGCATGAAGATATTCTCTTTTGTTTTCTTCTAAAAGTTTTAGGTTTGACCTTTCACATTTAGATATAACCAGTCTTAAAACTATTTTTTTTGTTTGATATACGATAGGAATTAATATTATTTTTTCTCTGTCAATATCTTCAAATTGACCATGTACCATTATTGAAAGACCATATTTTCCCTACTGCTGTGTCACCTCTGTTATAAATTAAGTGTCTCTCAGTATAGTTGTGATTTATGAATGAGATTGAACATTTTTATGTTTAATATCATTTGTACTTCCTTCTCTGTGAACTATCCACACTTTGTCCCATTTTTGTTGGCCTGTCTTTTTCTTTTCAGTTTCTTGAAGCTCTTTATACATTAGAGATGTTAACACTTTGTGATATAAGTTGCAAATATAAAATTTTTCCAGTTAATAATTTCCATACCTTCTTTTTATCTCTTATAATGAGAACTGATTTCATTTACATGTCAAGAATGTCTGTGTTTTCTACATCCAGAAGGACTTTAAGATGGCTTTCATTCCTCTCCTTTCCATTTCTGACCTCTCACTGTGGAAGAACAGCTATGTTCTTTGGGATGTCTTTGACAGGATAGAGTTGGGATTGTTCTTGACCTCTTGCTCACCGGGCTGTACTTCTTTCTTCTTTCCACTACCTTTGCAGAGTATGCTGTGTCTTTGAAGATTTTATAGAAACATAGCATTTCCTTTCTTTAGTTATACCTCCCCTCACATACAACCTTCACATTTAGGTAGTTTGTGGATTATAAAAATATTTTTCAATTTGTTCTTTCTAACAAAAAGGAGATTGCTTCTAGGTCAACTCTTTATTTCATTCCTCAAAAAATCCAATTAAGAAGAGTACTGCATCATAAAAAAAAATTCAAAATTTAAAAAATATAAGTAGAAATAGAAAGGGAGAGATAAAGAAATCCTTCATAGTTCTAGCACCCAAAGAGAGATAGTGTTAATAATCTTGTCTGATGTCTTCCAGTATAAAGAGTCTGTACAAAGTCTCACCTGCTTCTGAAAATTGGTCTGCCTCATTTGTTGTAGTGAGTATGGCTTTGCCGAGAAGGTGGTGGAGGGGATGTTCATCGTCGTCAACTCCATCACCATCAAGATTCACTCCAAGGCCTTCCACGCCTCTTTTGAATTGTGGCAGCTCCAGGGCTACAGCGTCAACCCCAACTGGCAGCAGAGTGACCTCCGTCTCACCCGCATCACTGACCCCCACCGAGGAGAGGTGACAGCCCCGGGATTGCAAGAGGACAGAATGGGGAGATTCAAAATCGGACTAGTTTTTAAAGGATATTATTCCTGCTTTGGGGATTTCCTCAGATATGTCCCCCTGTCCTGTGAACCCAAGAATCCTAGTGTTACTGCTACATGCCGCCTTCTCTTAGGGATCTCTGATCCACTGCATTCTATTGGTAGGATCCCAGCTGAGAATGATGGGAGGTTCTCCCTTGCTCGTCTTTCCCCCTTGAACTTCCTGCCTCTTGGTTAATTTCATCCATACAATTAAGGGATTTTATTTTCTCTCCCTCTAGGTTCTAACATTTAAGGAAATAACTTGGCAAACACTTCGAATTGAGGCATATGCTACAGACAATGGTGATCAGGACCCAGTGACCACTCCACTGAGGCTTATTACCAACCAAGGCAGGATCCAAATAGCCCTCAAGAGAAGAGTGAGTATGTTCTCTGCCCTCATGAAAACCTCCATCTTTTATTGTCTTAGGCAGCCTGGAAGTTGTGGTTCTCTGTTTTTTGAATGTTACTGGCCCCAAGAATGACAATTGAAAGGAGCAGGCCTATAATTCAGTGTTGCACAGAACATTTCTGTGAGCATTTGTACCTCCTTGTCACCTGAATTTTGGAAACCGCAATTTTTACCCATCCAGAGGGACACTGACGTAGGCACCTGGAGTTGACTACAGTTGTTTCTTGTTAATCGCAGAAAACAGTAGTAGTTTGGTAAGAAACTGACTCTCCATCGTTCTTGCTGCTTTCCGTTCATGTTCGGGGTATTGAACAGCCTCTCTGAAATTAATCAGGCAATAGTCACGTTGAGGAGTTGGAATGATATCAGACGTTGAGCGCCGTGTTTTGTGTGGCCTCTTCAGACCAAAGACTGCAATGTGGTAGCCTCCAAGCTGATGTTCCTGTTGGACGACCTGCTCTGGGTACTGACCGACTTGCAGCTCAAGGCTATGATGAAGTATGCAGAGTCCCTGAGCGAGGCCATGGAGAAGTCAGCCCAGCAGAGGAAGAGCCTGGCTCCCGAACCTGTACAGGTTAGAGGCAAAACAGACAGGGGGCGCTAAGGAGATGGAGGGCCAGACCTAATTCATCCCAACATAGGTGAGGTCTAGACTTCGTTAGGCTTATTTGGGGCATTTGTCATTTGCATAGGCTTTGTTTGTGCTTCTCATTTATTCATTTATTCTGTTCATTGGGTGCCTCCGGTGTGTTAGCTATATAGTACTAGCCGCTGGGAAGGAAAGGGAGAATAAGTCTCTTGTTCCTGTCCTTGGAGCTCTGATTGCCTTAAAATGTGGACTATAAGCAAATTATTATAATAGGAGGCGATACGTATATAGGTAGACACTATGTCGTGGGAGCACAAAGAAGAGGCATCGGACTGCACAGGCTGAAAGAGGGCATTTAAGAAAGATTTCTGGAGGAAGTGTTTTAGCATCGGTCAGCTAGGTCCTGGGGGCTGAGAGCTTGGGGGCATTTCAGACCTCAGAACAGGACTCTGACTACAGTTACAAGACTATAATGAGGCTTCCTGGAGTTGGGGTTATTTACTGGGACAGACCAGGTGAACAGTTACGGGAGGGAACGGGCGTCTCGCGAAATGGTGGCTTTCTCCAGGCTGAGCTAAAGCTTACGAAAGCCTGTGAGGAGCCTCTCTGGATTCGGACTTCTTGTTTCTTTTCTCTCTGTCCCGTGTAGATCACCCCGCCCGCTCCCAGTGCCCAGCAGTCCTGGGCCCAGGCGTTCGGGGGCAGCCAGGGCAGCAGCAACAGCAGCAGCAGCCGCCTCAGCCAGTACTTTGAGAAGTTCGATGTGAAGGAGTCCTCCTACCACCTGCTCATCTCCCGCCTGGACCTGCACATTTGCGATGATAGCCAGTCCCGAGAGCCAGGTACTCTGTTAGGCCTGGGCCGGGGCCGGCTGGTCCGTCAGCGCCTTCAGCTCTTTTCAAGATGCTGTGGGGTGCTTTGGTTGGCTTCCCTTAATCCCAGGCCTTCCCTGGGCCTCGGTCTCCAGTGGCACCTCTTGCTCTGTTGGTGCGAGGTGGTGCTTTTAGCCTTTCGGGTGTGGCGGGAGCACCGGAAGTACTTAGTAAAATACAGAAGCTGGCACTCTCTCGGGCCTCACTGAGTCGGGATCCTCAGGGGCAGAGCTCAAGCAGTGAATACTTTTTTCTCCCCAGCATATCTTGGGCAATGCTGACCACTGGTATAACCTTTTAGGAAAGTAAATTCGAGTATAGGAAACTCCAGGATTTTCAGACTCTTTTTTTAAAGATTTTATTTATTTATTCGACAGAGAGAGAGACACAGCAAGAGAGGGAACACAAGCAGGGGGATTGGGAGAGGGAGAAGCAGGCTTCTCGCCGAGCAGGGAGCCCGATCTGGGCTCCATCCCAGGACCCTGGGACCATGACCTGAGCCGAAGGGAGTTGCTTAACGACTGAGCCACCCAGGTGCCCCGATTTTCAGACTTTTGAGTCAATTTAAAGTTTTTTTATGTGTAAATGCCTTCTTTCCAAGCAGAGAGGTCGTGTTGTATTCTCGTCATGCTTTTACAAATTCACTGGGGCAGTTAGCATTACATACGCATATATGTTTATTCAAAATGAAAAAGGAATTGACTCATTTTTTCCCTTCATAAGCCTTGGGGAACTCACTTAGCCTCTAGTTTAACCTCTGAGTTTCTTCATTTGCAAACTTGAGTTAAATCGTACGTGACTCCTTTACCTCATTGGTTGTTGTCAGGCTCAACTGAAATAATATACTGAATTTGGAGGACCTTAATTATAGGCACATACTCAGTATTATTATCCCTCTACTGCCTGTTCCTTTAATACTCTGTCTGCATTCCCTTTATGCTCCCCTTCGCACCACCTCTTTGGCTTGAGATGCTCTCATATGGTAGATTTTTCTTGTGCTGCCTTACCGTTTCTGAAGGCTATGTCTGCCTCTTAATGACACCTAGATTGTTTCCTCGGGGGAACTTACTTTTTCTTCCTAGGACTCCAAGCTGCATTGTCTCTCTTGCTTTGCTATTCCTTGGTGTTGAAGTGACTTCAGCTCTGAGACAGCTGAAAGGAGCTGGGACAACATAAAGATTGCTTTTGTAACCACAAGAAATAAATTGCTCACTGGTTTGCCACCCACTTGTTTTGGAAGTTCTTTCCTAAAACGATTATTGTTTTGTCGTGAATCCCTTCAGAGGTCTTTATTTAAGAGTATAGTATTGAGAGTTTCATCCTCTTGCTTGATGAGGGGTATTTAGAACTATCTGTCCTCTTCATATGGCCAGGACCCATAATGCACACTAAGACGTGAATGACTAGCCTCCCCTGCAGCCCTCATGTATTTATTTATTAAAGTTATTTAATGTATTTATTAAGTTAAAATGTGGTGGAATTTAGGGAATTTTTGGATGAGATATTTTTAGATACGGGATAACTCCCAACCTGCCTTACCCAGATGTGGTGTATGAATCTGTAAAGGAGCAAGGAACAGAACAAGTTCGTGTAAATGTGACTCTTCTGGGATTTGGGAAGTAAAGGGAGGGGAGAACTAGGTGGTACAGAAAGGGCTGTACGATTCTCTGGAGTTGTTCTAATATGCAGCCATATATGGGCTGATCCAAGTTGAGATGGGCTGCAAATATAATATATGCATTGGATTTTGAAGATATAGTAGAAAATAAGAGTGTAGAATACCTTGATAATTTTCATATTGATTGTTGAAATGATAAAATAGTTATATTCATATAAGTAGTAGTATGTATTATTAAAATTAATTTCACCTTTTATTTATTTATTTATTTATTTTAAGATTTTATTTATTTATTTGACAGAGAGAGAGAGAGATCACAAGCAGGCAGAGAGGCAGGCAGAGAGAGAGGGGGAAGCAGACTCCCCGCTGAGCAGAGAGCCCAATGTGGGGCTCGATCCCAGGACTCCAAGATCATGACCTGAGCCGAAGGCAGAGGCTTTAACCCACTGAGCCACCCAGGTGCCCCTTAATTTCACCTTTTAAAAAAACTTTTTCATATGACTACTAGAAAATTTAAAATTACTTATGTGGCTCACATTATATTTCTAATGGATAGCATTGCTCTAGAACTGTGTGTCCAGGATGGTAGCCAATAGCTACATATGGCTGTTAAAATTAAATAAACTAAAAAATTCAGTTCCTCATTTGCACCAGCCACATTTCAAGTATTCAGTACAATCTATAAATCATAAAGATTTTCATCATCACAGAAAGTTCTTTAGACAGTGCGACCCTCTAGAGGGTCCTTAAAGGCTACATTTACATGCGTGGTTTTTGGTTTGTTTTTTGTTAGTTTTTTTTTTTTTTTTTTTGGTGAAAAATTTAGATTAGCTAGCTGGACTCAGTTTAGATGATCCCAATTTTGTTGGCAATATCCAAAGCCTCAGAATCAGGAGGCAGTCAAACACATGCTGCCTTCTTTCCATCGAGCCTGATTTCAAGGTGTTGACCTTGGCCAAGTCAATGTCCTAGAGCTTCTTCACAGCCCGTTTGATCTGGTCCTTGTGGGCCTTGACATACATAATGAACACAAGCGTGTTGTTGTCTTCTATTTTCTTCATGGCGGACTCGGTGGTCAGGGGGAACTTGATGATGGCATAGTGATAGAGCTCGTTTCCCCTGGGGGTGCTCTTTTGAGGATATCTGGGCTGCTTTTGGAGATGCAGTGTCTTTGGTTGTGGGAATGTGGGTGACGTGCATTCTTTTTTTCTTCTTCTTTTTTTTTTGTGATTGTGGACGCCTTTCAACACCACTTTCTTGGCCTTTGAAGCCTTTGCTTTGGCTTCAGCTTTGGGAAAGGCAGGGGCTTTCTTCTTCGCCTTTGACACCATCTTTGTGAAGGGATCTACCTGCTTTTCCATTAAGGGATACCATAGCCTGGGATGTTGGGCCCTTGAGTGACACATGTACCTACCTCTTGCTTGGTTTTGGAGGTGAAATTATTGGAAAATGGTGGGTCCCCAGGGACAGCTTGGCTTGAAGTAGGGGAACACTATCTCTTAAAATAAAATTGGAGCAACGTATATTCCAGCCTTCAGAGAAGAGGTTAGTGGTTGCTGGGGAAGAGTGTCACCTGCCTTTTTTTAACGCTTTTTCCTTAGGATGAGGCCTGTGAGCCAAAAATTTTCTTTATCACTCGAAAGGCCATGCTGTCCTCATCCCATCAGCTCACTGGAGAATTTTAATTAGTCATTTATGGAGACTATTTACCATTTATGTCTCATATGAGATTATGTGCTTGTAATTAAATATGTTGATAATTGGTAATTCTATTTGATTTTGATTTTAATTCTAGACCCTATTTTAATATGCTCAGTCTATATAGTTTATTGTTCTTTTACATCTAAATAATTCCAATAGAGGGAGCATTGCTGTGAAACCCTCTTCCTCCAACAGCTTCAGTCATGCATTTTTAACTAGGATGGTATCACCCAACAGCCGTTGCAAATTGGTGCTTTCCTTTTAAACAGCTTTATTGAGATCAAAGTCACATCCCATACAATTCACCCACTTAGAATATACAACTCAGTGGTTTTTTAGTATATTCATGGGGTTGTGCAGTTATCACTACAATCTAATTTTAGAACATTTTTGCCCTCCGTAAAAGAAATCATGTACCCATTAGCTGTCACTTTCCATTTTGCAGCTCTAAGCAACCACTGATCTACCTTTTGTCTTAAGTTTTGCCTATTCTGGACATTAAAAAATTGACTCTTTTTGTGAGGTGTGGGAGCGAAAAACAATCTTAGCTATAACAATACTTTGTGTCCTCCAAAACTTAACCCTGTATGACAAAATTTTATTCCTTAGTACTTAATTTCTTTCATTGGGTTTTCTTGGATATCACACGAGGAGCATTGACATTGAGTTCATGGAAGATACACAAAATTTGGTGAATAGATGGCTATGATTAGAGGACTTTTTCTCACTTGATTGCTTAATCTCAAAGTCATACGGTGGGAGTGGCCTGCACATGACTCTTGGCTGCCCATTTGGCTGCCTTGTCAGGGTTGTTATATTTGAGTCTCAGTGCTTTTGTGATTTGAACTTTAAGAATGAAATAAAAATAGTGTATATTTTATTATTTAATTCTACAAGTTATTCTGCAAATCATTAATTAGGTGCTGAAAAGAAAGAATATTGACGCAGTTTGAATGACTACCTAGCAGCTAGATAAGCTAAAAGATTTTTTCTCATATCAAGCAAAAGTTAAAAGTTAAGCTTATTAAGGGGTGCCTGGCTGGCTCAGTCAGTAGAGCATGTGACTCTTGATCTCAGGGTAGTGAGTTCAAGCCCAACATTGGACATAGAGCTTACTTAAAAAAAAAGAAAAAGTTCGCTAAAATTAATCTTAAGAAATGTATTTAAATTTTCTATTTTTTTTGCAGAAAAATACTTTTGAATAATTGAAAATTTGATTATATTGCTGTTGTGTATTTCTATAAATTACTAATTTGCATATGTAATTTG
The DNA here is from genome assembly GCA_028533885.1 of Nasua narica. Taxonomy (NCBI): domain Eukaryota; kingdom Metazoa; phylum Chordata; class Mammalia; order Carnivora; family Procyonidae; genus Nasua; species Nasua narica. The sequence continues at coordinate 328 of JAPYYJ010002889.1, read as the reverse complement.
ATACATTATAATTTATATCAGAAATAAGTTTCATTAAAGGTTACTCAGCAAATATATTTATAAAGTTGTTAAATATTAATAGCTTTAAGTTTTAAATTTAACTTTTAATTTAAAAGAATTATTTTGTCTTTTGTCACATTAGGGGGAAGGTATTTCCCTTCTCCCTAATAAAAGAGAGAAATGTAGAACAGGGTAGGTCAGACAATATGCATATGTAGGAGAAGTAGTTTCTATTCTTTTTTTTTTTTCTCCCCAAATATGTTTATTTTAATTTTTCAGTGTTACAAGATTGATTGTTCATGCACCACACCCAGTGCTCCATGCAGTA
>JAPYYJ010002888.1:0-12204 GCA_028533885.1 Nasua narica | reverse complement strand
GGCCGCCGCGCTCCGGAGCCGCGCCCACGCAGCCGGGGCTCCTGGGGAAAGGCAGGGCCGGCTTCCTGGGAGCCTCTGGCCACCACAGCACCCTGTGTCGTGTGGCTTCTGTCTGAAGGCACCTCACCGACTCTGCGGTTGGTTCGTCAAGGGACCAGCGGCCGGCGTCGCGGGACCTCAGGCCTGGACGAACCCGACCCGCCCGTGGTTTCCTCCGCGGGCCCGGCACAGCCTTGGGCGGGTGGAGCCCTGGGTGGGACTCCAGCCCCAGGCGGGGCGACCTCTGCAGCCGCAGAGTCAGCCGCCCAAAGCACGAGAATGTGGGACGTGGGGCCCTAGACGGCCCGCAGACGGGACCCTGGTTTCCAGGGTGAGCCGAACCGAGAAGGCAGGGCACCGCCGCCTCCTGTCTCCGCCGGGGGCGCCGGACCGCTCGTCCTCGCTGCTCTGGCCACGTCCCCGAACGACCGTGCCCGCTGCAGGCGCACAGATGGGGTTTGGAGAGAGGGCGGATTCGCGATCCCAGGGTCGGTCGGTGAAGACAGAATATCCACGCCAGAAACAGCGCGCACACTGTTCCAGGGAGCCAGGCGCACGGTGAAGACTCTGTGTCTGCCGTCGGGGGCCAGGCAGGGGGCGCGGGCGCGGACGCCGTGGGGACACTGGTTGTCGTGTCGACAGAGGCCAGCCGGCCTCCCCAACGCCGCCGTCCACCCTCCCTGGGAGGGAGAAGCCACCACACGCCTCCTGCCCGAACTCGGAGCCACAAACACACCACAGGCCGGCCTGGGGGGATCCCGTTTTGAAAGGCGAGGGGGGGCTGGAAGCGGAGGACGGCGAGCCCGGCAAAACAGACCGAAATGCGGAACAAGAACCCGGGGCCGGGCTCGCGCCGGCGGCGAGCGAAAGAGCCGAGAGCGGGCCGCGCTCTGTGCTCCCCTCTCCTCGAGGGGCGCTGCAGGCGAGGGAGCGTGGGCCCCGGGCGAGGAGGACACCTGCCCGGGGCAGCGGGTCAAAGGCCCTCCTGGCTGTCCGCGTGTCACACCCAGATTTAACCCCAGAGCACGTGAGTTTGGATGTGAGATGTTCTCGGTATCGCTAGTTTCTAAATTGCCCTTAATGGCTGCGCTTTTGTTTCCCTTTGAATCAATGGTTATTCAGGGAATAAAGAAAGAGATTACATTTTTAGCGGGCTGTGAGGATGTTTAGTTGGTCCGGCTTTTGTTATTGATTCTTAGCGTTATTATATTGTAGCCAGAGAATATAAATGGGGTCACTTCTGTTAGAGGAATTGACTCGGGTTTTCTTTGTGGACCATCAGATACCTCTTTTCACTTTTTTAGTTTTTAAAAGATTTTATTCATTTATCTGAGAGAGAGCGTGTGTGCGCGGGATGGGGGAGGGGCAGGGAGAACCTCTAGCGACTCCCCATGGGGCGCAGAGCCCGACGCGGGGCTCGATCTCACCACCCGTGATGTCGGGACCTGAGCCAAAACCGAGAGTCGGAGGCTGAACACACCGAGCCCCCCAGGTATCCCAAGATCCCTCTTTTTGATTAACGTTCCCCGATTGCCTAATAAAAAGGTAATCCGAGGGTACAGTACGAGATTCGAGGGTCCACACGAACGCGTTTCCATCGGGCCGGGGCCGTTAGCTGCGGCCGGGCCCCTCCCAGCGACGTCCCTGCCACAGAGGACCTGGTCTTTAAAACGCTCCGGTGCCAAGCCGTGCGCCACGGAAGTTGACTCCTCCCGGTCTTCACCGTGGGGCTCACCTCTTGTCAGCACGGGCCACCTCTGTCCCCACCTCAGTGCCTCCTGCCTCGAGCCACGCGTGGCCTGCGGACGCTCTCCCGGGCCCACAGATGCCTCGGCTCTGCTCCGCTCAGGACGGGGCGGCTGATTCCTGTCCCCTGCCGGCGGGCGGGACACGGTGACCTGCTTCTCACAGAGCGAAGGCCCAGTGTCGCGTGTGACGTCGGAGATCCCGCGGGCACGGCGGCTGCCCGCCAGCAGAGCCACAGGCGGAGGAATGACCACGCGAGCCGGGTATCTCCGGAGCCGAGCCCCCGCCAAGCTTTCGGATGACACAGGCGACCGCTCACCCGTCACCTGGCCAGGGCCCCCCAGCACACCGCCCCCCGAGTCCTGCCCCAAAGAAACTGCGAGACAATCACGTTCACCGTCTGAGCCGCAAGGTTGGGGTTAGTTTACCGCCCGGCGGACATAACTGACCCACTTTGGCGACACTAGTACCTCACGTCCCTCTACAGCTCGCAGATGGCGGTGGCCGGACAAGAGGGAGACAACCCAGTCCTAACGGGGGCCGCGGACTGCGGTGGAGGGGCACGGGCAAGCGGCAAGGGCCGCGGAGGGACGGGCGGGCGCCGGCACGCGGCACCCTGCCCAGCCGCAGATGCCCGCACTCGGACACACGCGCAGCCTCACGTGGTCACGGGGTGCCCGCAGGGCTCTCGCAAGCCTGGAGTTCGTGCCTCCCGCTCCCTCCACTTCCGCCACCGGCTGAACACTTACGTTGTCTTTGCTTTTTTCTCATCAGTGATTTTAAGAGGAAACACGCATCCTGCATTCTAAAATTTACGTTCGGTTATGTCTGCGTCCAAAACGTGACCTTGAACTCCAGTTCTCAGTGTATCCGTTACCCTGATTTAGATTCATCTCCCAGGAGAACATCTTTAAGTGACTTTTAAAGGAAGGCTACACGATGGGATGTTCTCAGAGTCCTTTCCTATTGGAGAGTGTGTTTCAATATCTTTACACGTTATGGAAATGATTAGATCATAATCTTGTTTCAAAATCTTATCACTTGTTCACCGATGACGTTACTGCTCACGTGGGAACCCCTGGCCTGGGGGGGCGGGTACTGGAGGACGCCGCAGTGCTCACACGCCTGCCTCCCCTCCACGTGCCCTGGACTCGGTGACTCGTGTCTGACGCATAGAATCACGCAGTGATTGGCGTCACTTCTGGGATTCAGCCTCGGAAGGCTGTGGCTTCCTTCCTGGGCATCCCCCTCCCTCCCCTCTCTCCGGCCCCTCAGCTGGGGGCAGCGGCCACATCGAGGGGCAGCGATGGGCCTCAGGTGGGTGAGTTTCAAGCGGATCCCCGCCCACCCCCGGGGAGCCATCGGCTGAGACCCCAGCCCCAGCCAGCAGCATAACTTAGGGGACCTTCAGCCCGAGGCCCCCAGTTAAGCCACACCCACTACTGACCCTTAGAAACTGAGGTTGTAAATAGCTATTGTTTTAAGCAAATAACTTCTGGGAATGATCTGTCAAGCAGCAATGAGTAACTAAAGTCCCGAGGAACCCCCGAAACAACTACTGGAACCAACACATGGCTCTGGTAAGATCACAAGCTGCAAGGTCAATACGCAAAATTCAGTTCAATTTCTGTAAGTTGGTAGTTAACAATTAGAAAATGAATTTTTTAGGGGCGCCTGGGTGGCTCAGTGGGTTAAAGCCTCTGCCTTCGGCTCAGGGTCATGGTCCCAGGGTCCTGGGATCGAGCCCCGCACCGGGCTCTCTGCTCAGCGGGGAGCCTGCTTCCCCCTCTCTCTCTGCCTGCCTCTCTGCCTCCTTGTGATCTCTCTCTCTGTCAAATAAATAAAATCTTTAAAAAAAAGAAAGAAAGAATATGAATTTTTTAAAATCTACTAGGGGCGCATCAGGGGCTCAGTCAGTTAAGCCTCTGACTCTTGGTTATAGCTCAGGTCATGATCTCAGGGTCGTGGGATCGAGCCCCACGTCGGGCTCTGGGCTCAGCTAGAGATTCTCCCTCTCCCTCCGCCCTCCCCCACTCGCGCTCTCTCTCTAAAATAAATAATCTTTTTTTAATCTATTTAAATCAGCATCAAAAATGAAATGCATGGGAACAAACCCAACGAGACGTGTGCAAGCCCTCGTGTGGATAACTGAGAAATCACAGAAGACAGACACACGGAGACCCCAACGGTGTCTGCGCACGGAAAACTCGGTCTCGTCGGGACAGAAATCCTTCCCTAAACTGGTACGTAGATTTAACACGACCCCAATCAAACTACCTGTAGCCTTTTTTGGTAAAATGTACTGAGTCATCTCGAAATGCAGAAAGACTAGAATGGTCTACAATTTTTGAAAGAAAGGAGCAGACGGGGGACTGCGAGTCTCCCTCTGCAGCCACGGGAGGCCCTGTGACAGGCCGGGGTGACAGGCCGATAGATCAAGGCAACAAAACAAGCGCAGGGACACCCGCGGCCAATTTACTCCGACGAGACACCGACGCTCGTTAATGGTGCGAAGCAGGCCGTCCCCGGAACCACGCTGGGGCAGCCGGTGAGCGTGCGGCCGGCGGTAGCTCACGACCCGGCGCCCATCCAAATCTAAAAGTGGGACTATTAATCTTCCGGGAAAAAGTCCCCGGGGAGTATCTTCATGACTTTGGGGGCCGTTTGTGGCTTTATCCACGGTGACTTTGAGCACGACCCTTCATGGAGCTTTTGAGGTCGTCTTTTAGTGGTGGCCCCTCGGTTTGCTTGCGTCTACACCGCACCAGGGGCCTCCTCCGGAATCACGGGACCTGCGCTGTGGTTCAGCTGCAGCCCCAGGAGGGAGTGCAGTGGGCGCGGGTGCGGGGGCAGGAAGGAAGGCCCGGGGCCCCCAGAGCAGGCTCACCGGGGGCGCCTCCCGCCGGACCGGGCCCTCACAGGGGTGGCGGCTGCTGCGGGCACGCACACAGACGGGGTTGGCGGCAAGGAAGCACCGGGCCAAGGCAGGGCCCCAGGGTGCAGACCGCCGGCCATGCGAGCCCCACTCTGCCCCCAGTGTCCCCAGCTGTCCACAGGCGGGGGACCCGCCCGACGCTGGCGGGGGAGGGTCCTGGTGTGGGCCAAGATGGCTTCACGGTAGGCCGGCCAGCGGCTAAGGGGTCACTCTCCCTCCCTTGCCCCCGGCCCGGCACCGAGCGACCCTGCCGTCGGGTGTGGATGGGGGACCATCCCAGGACCACCGACCCAGCCCCAGAACCGGCTGTGTGCACCTCCGTGTCCCCCTCAGGCAGCACCCGGCAGGACCTTGGAATCTCCTGCTGGCAACAGAAGGAACCCCGTCCCCAGGCCGGGCCGAGAGGAGAAACAAGCCCAGACATGGGGGGCCCGAGGGCTCAGGGCTGCCCGCAGCCGCTGGGAAGTACAACACATGGGCAGGTTCCTGCCCTCAAATTCAGGGCACCTCGACCTGAGCCACAGGACACATGGGAGCTCTGGGGGCGCTGCTGGGGACCCCGGGCCACGCCCAGCCTGCAGACGGACTCGGCATCAGGGCAGCTGCACGCGGGGCCTGTGCCCTCGTCCTCCCGTGAGGCCCTCCGGGCGCTCAGCCACCTCCCCGGGCTCCTGCACCTTTTACCCGGAATAGCTCGGCGCAGCACCCTGTGGAGGGGCTGCTCCCCCGCCTCACGGATGAGCGGCAGCGAGGGACTGGCCAGGGTGCTGTCCAGCAGCAGCCCCTCCCCTGGGCGGCGGCCCACCCTCGCCCCCCGCCCCAAGAGTGCGGAATGAGGTGGGGGCAAGCACCGCGCCATCAGGGCTGAGACAGCTGTGTGGTGGCCATCGCCGGCCCCGGACCCCAGCTGAGCCAGGCTCCTGCAACCCCTGGAGGGCAGGCCCCCGAGGTCCGGGCCGAGTGCAGGTGGGGGAGGCTGCTCCTGGCCTTCGTGCGCCCTCTGGCCTGTGCACACAGGGGCTGTCCTCTCTGCGACACGGTCCCCTCCTGGGCCCCCGCTCGCTGCCTCCGCTGTTTCCAGTACCTGGGCCATCAGCCCTGCCACCCCTGTGACCCCCGCTCTCCTCCAGGCCTTTGGACCCCCCAAAGCTGCAGCAGCCACCCCTCCCCCCACCTGCCCCCACACCAGCGTCTCTGACCACCCAGGGTGCAGGAGGGAGGGGCCGGGAGCACAGACAGGCAGGCTGGGGGTTGGGGGGAGGGGGGCCTCAGTGCCCCCACGGCCCACAGCGCACGGAGGTCCCGGGACCCGAGTGGCTCTCCTCCGACGTCTCACGCAGCCACCTTATCTCCACGTTCTGTTGTCTCCACATTTCCCCACGATACGTTAAACACTCAGTGATGCCTCATAAACGTGGTTTCGCTTTCTCGCGAGAGAGCCGTCCAAGCGTGTGTGGCCGCCGGCGCTGCACGAGAGGACCCCCCACAGGACCCACCTGAGCACGTTCCTTTCCCTCTGGGCCCGACAAGGCAGGCCCTTCCAGGGAGCCGAGCCCCTGTGGGCGGGTCCTCCTCGGTTCCTGTCTCAGTCGGGGCTGGTGCTGGCTGACCCGCCACCCAATCACCAACCCCAGAAACACCACCAACGGAAGTAGCTTCGGTAAGTTACGAGGTCACTTCTCGTGGAGCAGACGAGAGCTAGGGGTGCCAACGCAGGGCTGGCCTGGGTCCCACGGTCATCAGAGAGCCAGGCGCCTCACTCTTCCTGCTCCATCTCCTCGAACGTGGCCTCCTGCCTTGAGGTCGCCTCCTGGTGCAAAGAGCTGCCAGAGCCCCAGCCATCACACCTCTGTTCAGGAAGCAAGAAAAAAGAAATGCTAAGGGCAGGGGTGCTTTTCCAGCCAGGTCAGCCACTTGTAAGGGGCTTTCCCCAAAGTTCTGCCCGACACCTGCACCCCCATGGGCCAGAAAAGGAAGACTTGGATGCAGTCCTGGAGGGTATCTGGCTTGACCCTGACAAGTCAGGGCCCCAGCAGCTTGTGATAGGGGTCCTGACACACAAGTCCGCCCCCCAGCTGCAGCAAGCAAGGACAGGGTCCCAGCCAACAACCCAGGGCCAGCACCAGCCCCACCCTGTGGGACTTGGGCAACCCCCGTGCCCTCTCCCTTGCTGACCCACAGCCCCCCAACTCCAGCTCCGAGACCCCAGCAGGACTCACCGATCAGAGCAAACGTCAGGGCTTGCACGGTGTCCGTCGCGGCACCCGGGCTGATGTCTCCCCAGCTCCACGGTCTGGGACCCTGCAGTCAGCCCAGGACGCAGGCCCACCCTCGGGTCACCCTGCTCAGCCCAAGGGACAGTCAGAGCTTGGGCCCGGATGCCTGGACTGACAACCTTCCGCAGCATGCTCCCCGGCCCCTGGGCCCCCAGCCGGATCCTCGAGGGCTGGTGCCCCACTGCCTCTTCCTCTGGGGCTCCCCCACCTCGGAGCCCTGCCCTTCCCCGCACTGGGCCCCCGGGGCCACCCTCGCAGATGTCCACAGCCATTCGGCCTCCCTCGGGCGCAGTGTAGGGGCCAGGCCCCGGGGCTCCACATTTCCAAACGCACGAGGATCTCCAGGAACTCGGCATCAGGCCTGAGGCCGGTGGGCAGCAGAGCAGCCCCTCAAGGCTCCCGGGGCTGGGGAGGGACGAGAGCAGCCACCCGTCCCTGCACATCCATCGCAGCGGGAGGGGCCTGGACGGCAGGAGCCAAAAGGAGAGGAGTGTCCGGAGATAACCTCGTGCTTTGCCCGTGCTGGCCTCCTACAAAGGGGAGGCGCCACGTTCTTCTATCCTACAAGTGGGGAAACTGAGGCACAGAGCATGAAAGTTACCTGCATGGTCACTCAGCTGGACAGCCCCCCGTGGTGGCCATCGGCCTGGCCTGTCCCCATGCTGAGAACCGGCCCCCTGGCCGTGCCCAGACCCCAGGGGCTCCCCTCCCAGGACAGGGTCACTTGGCTGTAGCCAGATCCCTGCGTCCATCACGGCGGGGCCCTGTGGGGACCACTGCCCCTCGCCGGTCAGTGATTTCCCGTGGACAGGGCTCCCCCACCACCCGGACCCCGGCGGCTTCTACAGAGGGGCAGCCATCAGCAGAAACCCAGGCCGGTCCTAACCCCTCGTGAGGCTCGGCCCCGGCTGCGGGCACCACGGGCCCCGGGGCTTCCTCGCCCGTGTTTACCGGCCGGGCCGCTTCGGGAGTCCACTCGGCTGCCCAGCTTCCCCGGCGCCGGAGGCCCTGCCGGCCCCTCCCGCGGCGGGTGGCGGCTGCGCCGGTGACCTTGTGATAACCCGAGTGCCATCCGTCAGCGGCCGGCCGCCAGGCTCCGGAACACTGCGGCAGCTCATCTGAATTCAAATTACCCCGGGAGCCGCGCGGCGGAGCCGGCCATAACTCAGCGCGGCGGGAGGAGCGCGGCCCGCCCGCAGATTGGACATTACCATACATTCCTGGGGCGTCGGACAGGGCTGCTAATGAAAATATCAATCAAAAACTCGGCTGACTTAATGGTCAATTTAAATTAATTAATTGGGGAGGAGAAAAAAGTCGAGGGGGCAGCGTTGACGGGCTCCGTCTCTGGCGGGCGGCGAGAGGCTCGGTGCCTGGCCGGGCACCGCCCCCGGGCCGGGGGACAGGGCGTCCCCTCTGCAGAGACGCCAGCACGTGCGCGGGCCCGGGGCCGGCACGCCCCTGGGCACGGTGGGAGCCCTGCCTTCCCGCCTCGGCGGCTCCTGGCGGGGTCCCCGCGGCCCGTCCCGAGGTCCGGCTCCAGCGTCCGCGGGGAGAGCCGACAGCCTCCGGCCAAGTCCCCTCCCAGGGCCGCGCAGCGGAAAAGCCACTTCACCCGCAAGAGCGGGAGGGGCTGGCAGGACACGGGGGAGCGGGCCTTGGTCCCCTCAAGAGGGCCTGCCCACCCCGCCAGGCCTCAGCTCCTTGTCTACAAAGGGAACGGTGGCTTGCACCACCAGGGCCCTGCAGGGTGGGGGCAGGGGCCATGGCAGGGCTCGAGCAGGGACTTCCGGGGTCGGGCACCCCAGGGACCCCATGGGAGGGTCAGGAGATTGGGTTCAACATGCAGAGAGGGTGGCCTGGGCCCCAGAGCACAGCCTCAGTACGGCAACGGTGGGAGCCCCAGGGTAGCCGGTGTTCCCTGCAGCCACTGGGGGGATTCTCCCTGAGCCCGGGGTGATGGGAGAGCAGGCGCCAGGCGGGTCCAGGCACCCCACTGCCCGAGGAGGACACGGAGCTCACGAGGCAGCGAGACCACCCACTCAGAGTCTCAGATGTGATGGCCCCGGGGGGCCGAGGGGGACCCCGGCCAAGCCCACCGGCCGAGTCCCACCCCGGGCCCTCCAGGAAACGTTGCCAGCCCTCGGAAGCAATAACACAGTCGTCCACATGAACCAAAGGGAGAGACGACGGCAGCCGGGCTGGCCCCGGCCCCCCGCACCCCTGCAGGGCCCAGCCCAGGCTGCTGGATCTTTCCAAGAGAGCCAGTGGAGAACACTATCCCAGCGGTGCTGCCCTGGGGTCAGAGGACAGCAGAAGGCGCTCTCACGTGGCGCCGTCCCAAAGGGGTCACTCACAGACGTCAGCCACAGCGTGGGAGCCCGGCGCGCTCAGTGGGGCGCAGCCTGGGCAAGAGGCCCGGGGGGGAAGGGCGAGTCTGGGTGGCCACGGGCCATCCAGGGAGCCGTGGTCCCAACGCCTGTCCCCAGTCCGGACCCCCAGCCAGAGACCCACCAGCCCAGATCCAGCCGTCACACCTGACCTGACCCACAGGACACAGGGGCCGTGATGCTGGCCCGGGAGGGCTCGTGCGGCCAGGCCAGCTTCCATGAGAGATGGGCGCCAGCAGCCACGCAACAGAAACCTGACCCGGCCGACGCAGAGAGGCCTCCAGGCTCGCGGCCTGACAGGAAAATCCTGCCACAGTAGCCAGAGAGGATCCCCCAGAAACGCAGAGACAAGGCCTAGTCTCAGGCTGGGAGGGGGTCCCTGCGTGGCTGTCCGGGGGGAGGAGGGGCCTCTCAGGCCTCTCAGGCCTCCGGGGGGGCAGGGCTGTGGGATAGGACAGGAACCCGCGGCTTGGAGCAGCCCTCCGAGAGCAGAGCGAGGCCCCCCTGAGAGACGAGCTGGGGGGAACAGGTAACAGGGGAGGGGGTTGGGGCAGTGCCTGCCCAGCCGCCAGCCCGGACCCCCAGCCCACCCAAGCTGTCCCGCTCCATCTCCATGAGGGCCCCAGGCAGGACGAGTCCCAGCGAGTTACCTGGAGGGCGGGGTGGGGTCGGGATGTGGATGGCTGGGGTCTGGAGTCTGGGGTCTGGGGTCCCAGGTGGGCCTTGGGCAGCGTCCCCCCACATGCACACGGCCCATCTTCCAAGGGAAAGGGAAAGGCCCGCAGCTCCTGCGGACCCAGGGCCTGAGGGCGACCCCGGCGGCTACAGACAGTATCATCGAAGGACTCTCGGAGGGCGCGGGGGTCACACGTGCCCATGAACTGGGCACCGCCTCCAGCCCCCGCCAGGCCTTCCTTACCCAGTGTCCACTGCCCCTGCCGTGGCCTGGCCTTGAGTCCCCCACACGGCTGCCTTGCACGGGGGCGGCAGGCCCCGCCGGTCCAGCAGGCAGAGGGCCCCCCCACAGTGCTGGATCCACGCCCGAGCCATGCACACTGATCCGCTGGCGACTCTGGCCCTCGGGCAACTGCATGGACCCGTCGTGCAGGACACACTTCCCGGGGAGACTGAGGGGTGCGCAGCCCGCCCCACTCGGAGCCCAACCCCCACCGCCCACCTGGGGCCACACCCACACTCACCTGGGGCCACACCCACAGCCCACCTGGGGCCACACCCACACTCACCTGGGGCCACACCCACTCTCCTGGGACCACACCCACACTCACCTGGGGCCACACCCACACTCTCCTGGGGTCACACCCACACTCACCTGGGGCCACACCCACACTCTCCTGGGGCCACACCCACACACTCCTGGGACCACACCCACACTCACCTGGGGCCACACCCACTCTCCTGGGACCACACCCACACTCACCTGGGGTCACACCCACACTCTCCTGGGGTCACACCCACACTCACCTGGGACCACACCCACACTCTCCTGGGGCCACACCCACACTCACCTGGGGCCACACCCACACTCACCTGGGACCATACCCACACTCTCCTGGGACCACACCCACACTCTCCTGGGGCCACACCCACACTCTCTTGGGGCCACACCCACACTCACCTGGGGCCATACCCACAGCCCACCTGGGGCCACACCCACACTCACCTGGGACCACACCCACAGCCCACCTGGAGCCGCACCCACACTCACCTGGGGCCACACCCACACTCACCTGGGACCACACCCACACTCTCCTGGGGCCACACCCACACTCTCCTGGGGCCACACCCACACTCACCTGGGACCACACCCACACTCTCCTGGGCCACACCCACACTCTCCTGGGGCCACACCCACACTCTCCTGGGGCCACACCCACACTCACCTGGGCCCACACCCACAGCCCACCTGGGGCCACACCCACACTCACCTGGGGCCACACCCACATTCACCTGGGACCATACCCACACTCTCCTGGGGCCACACCCACACTCTCCTGGGACCACACCCACACTCCTGGGGCCACACCCATAGCCCACCTGGAGCTGCACCCACACTCGGCTGGGGCCACACCCACAGTCCACCTGGGGCCACACCCACATTCACCTGGGACCACACCCACACTCACCTGGGGCCACACCCACACTCCTGGGGCCACACCCATAGCCCACCTGGAGCTGCACCCACACTCAGCTGGGGCCACACCCACAGTCCCCCTGGGGCCACACCCACAGCCCACCTGGGGCCACACCCACACTCACCTGGGACCACACCCACCGCCTACCTGGGACCACACCCACACTCACCTGGGACCACACCCACATTCGCCTGGGGCCACACCCACAATCCACCTGGGGCCACACCCACACTCACCTGGGACCACACCCACACTCTCCTGGGGCCACACCCACAGCCCACCTGGGGCCACACCCACACTCACCTGGGACCACACCCACACTCTCCTGGGGCCACACCCACTGCCCACCTGGAGCCACACCCACACTCACCTGGGACCACACCCATAGTCCACCTGCCCCCAGAACCCAGAGCTGGGGCACTCAACAATCCACTTGGACGCCTGGGCTTCACTGGGGCGGGGGAGGGGGCGCTGTCTCTTCCCCATCCATGTCCCCCCCCCCAGATGCCACACTCCTCTGGGGACAGCACCATAATCCCTTCCTTGGACCAACCCAGGCTAGGATGTAGAAGGATCCACCGGAGGGCCCGGGGTAGTGCGGGACGGTAGTGGGGGACTGCCTGAGGTCCCCCCTGCCACCTTACCTCGGGCGCAGAGTCTGCACC
>JAPYYJ010002887.1:0-12205 GCA_028533885.1 Nasua narica | reverse complement strand
GCCATTTGTATGTCTTCTTTGGAGAAGTGTCTGTTCATGTCTTCTGCCCATTTTTTGATGTGATTATCTGTTTTGGGAGTGTTGAGTTTGAGGAGTTCTTTATAGATCTTAGATATCAGACCTTTGTCTGTAGTGACTTTATTGATAGCATTCTTATATTTTTTCCTACACTTGTTGCCTCCTTCAGACCATTAAACACAAACTGAAGGATCTATGCCTTTATTGTATATATTACATATCTAGCAACTGATCTATTCTAATATAAACATATGTTTATCTTATATATATCATATATTATATATAAACATTATATAATACTCTATATGATTCTGGTGATACGGTGGACTATATGTGCAGAGAAATGCCTCCTGGTACAGAAAACTGAACTCACCTAGCATGTTACAAACATATAGTCTATAATATATGTTGCTGGCAATAAAGTGAACTAAATGGACAGAAAAATACCTCCACATACAGAATACTTTAAAATGTTAGATAAAACATCTCTAGATATCTCTTTTAAAACTTTTGTGATAAAATAAGAGAATCAATGGAAGAGCTAGATGATAAAAATGTAATAACAGAGGACCACGGGAATAGGCCCCTGGCAATCATGTTTGCACTATGTGGCACTACTTTCCCTGCACTGATTTAGAACTCTTTGGCAAGAAGAAGACATATGAACCAATATGAGCTGATCAAATTTTCTCCTGGAGATTTAAAACTAAGATTCAAAAATTATAAGTCAATCTTTTTATATGGTTCTAAATTTGAGAGTTATAGGGCAACAATATTTTGCCACATGGGCATAGAAACAAAGTCTGCTATTTTTTTTATAGATTTTATATATTTACTTAACATAGAGATATCACAAGCAGGCAGAGAGGCAGGCAGAGAGAGGGAGGGAAGCAGGCTCCTCACTGAGCAGAGAGCCCCATGCGGGGCTCGATCCCAAGACCCAGAGATCATGACCTGAACCAAAGGCAGAGGCTTTAACCCACTGAGCCACCCAGGCACTCCAGAAACAAAGTCTTCTGTAAGAGAAAGTGTATATGTAGAGAAAGGGAATGACGCAATAGACAATACTCCCTATGTTTATGGCAGCTTTCTATTTATTAATTCTAGTCCCTTTTTGAAGCCCAGATGCTTTTCTACCTGAATTATTCTGCTAGGGCTGCTATAAAAAAGTACCACAGACTGTGCAGCTTAAACAGCAGAATTTTTAATTTTTTTTAATTTTAGTATAGTTGACATGCAATGTTATATTAGTTTCAGGTATCTATCATACCTGATTTCAATTTGTTGATTTCAATTTGTCCATATGTTGTGTTATGCTTATCACAAGTTTAGCTACAATCTGTCACCACACAATGTTATTATAATATAATTGACTATATTCCCTATGCTGTATCTATTACTCCTATGATTTATTTATTCCACAATTGGAAACGTGGATCTCCCACTCTCCTTCACCCATTTTTCCCATCCCCCCATCCCTTCCCTCTGGCAACCGTCATTTTTTTCTCTGTATTTATAAATCTAATTCTTTTTGTTTGTTTATTCATTTGTTTTGTGTTTTAGATTCCATATATGAGCAAAATCATGTAGTATTTGTCTTTCTCAGTCTTATTTCACTCAGCATAATACATGTTGTTGCAAATAGCAAGACTAAATCTTTTTTTCTGGTTGAATAATATTTCATCATGTATGTCCCTGTGTATATAAATTATATACATATATAATTTCAATCTTATACCACTATACCTTTAAAATATCTTTATTTTAATCTTAGTCCATCCTGACCACACCTAAAATTCCTATCCAAAGATTTCCCCTTCACAAACCTACAACTTTCCTTTGCATCTAGATTTTCCTCCAAACCATTTATTTCTAAACAACCAGTATCATTTAGGACAAAATTACCTTCTCTTACTTTCAACAAGAATACATTCCCATTCCTTATCTTTCTTACCTATCTTCTACTTTTCTACATATAGAGTTGCTTCCCTTATTTCCATCAGTCTTACATTTAGTAGAATTTTGCATTTTTTAGAATCTTAGTCTCCAACGAAGACTAAGTAGTAACCAATTGTGAACTGCTACACCAGAATTCCTTAGATGGCAAGTTTATGAACTGCTTAAGCATAAAGAATGTTTACCAACAGATTTAAATATCCTTAGTTTCTTTGCAATAAGAAGTGAAAAAGCACAAACCTATGTCCAGTTATCAATGTTTTAGTCCTTTATCCTACTTGGAAAAGACCTAGATGTCCAATGAATTTAACCCCATTTATCATCCAAGCAAAACTTTAAGGTTTCAGGTTACCAAAGCCTTTGAAAGCTATCTTAACTTCTGTGAAAATTTTGATGAGACAGACAATTAACCATCATTTTAGTCATCTTTTTGTTAACAAATTGCAACAGAGGTAACATGAGCTTATCTGAACTTTAGTAAACCTTGATAAAATAAGTTTTACATTTAATGCTGATAACATTAAAGACATAGCTATCTTAATTAAACCAACAAACTTAACTTAGTTTAAATGCTGAAAAACGTTCCAGCTGGATCCTCCCCATTATCAGTTTTTACCTAAGACATTCGTGGGGAATTCTAGAATGGGTAGTGTTAGGTCCGGGGGGTGTTCTTCTGGCTCCTTGACAGTGAAGGGAGAAGGAGCCATGTTGCCTGAAGTACTGAGGATGGCCTAGAAGTCAGTTATGCAGGCCACATTCAAGGTGGTGCATAAACAGATGAGGGGGAAGGGTGAAACAGAAGAGGCAAGTGCTGTCAGAAGGCAGAGAAAGAGTTCCTGGTTCTAGAGTTCATCGGCTCCAAAAGAGGAATAAAGGCCATGTTTTCCCACCAACAAGAGGGAATAGGCAGTCCACATCAGGCCAGAGAAGACAGGGAATTTCCCTGAAACAAAGGGAGATTCGGCAGTTGCCTGGGAATATTCTTTAAAGTCCCTGTCCAGAGGTAGACTAACCACAGTTGGCTCCAGTTATAGCCTTAACCTGGGAAATGAGTGAAGGAGAAGTCCCCACATCTATTAAGAACAGTGAGAGAGAAGAGAGTAAAGAGTCTCCTTTGTCTGCGATGGCCTTTGTTTCCTCCAGTAACCTGGATTTACTCAGAGGAGGCCTATTTAGCCAACATGTCAGGGGTGGGGTTTACAAGATGACACAACACATTCAGGTAAACACATTCTACAAGAGGACCTTAGGTCGGGGTCCTGTTGTAGAACAATGAAAGCCTAGGTACTAGCAATGAAAGTACCTAGGTCCATTTGCTTTTTCCTACTGAAGAGATATAACTGGTAAAACCCACTGAGGCCATGCAGTGTTATAGGAAATCAATCCTTTCCTAATTTTTGCAATCTGAATTGTTTCTAGTGGGTTAAAATGCACCCCAAGGGAGAGTCCTTGGGAACTTCAGAAGAGAAGGTCCATTACTTAGAAAATCCCCCTGATTCCCAGGTGGCATTTCATACAGAATGTCAGAGATTCCTGATGTTAAAGTGACCCAAGGCATCTCCCAAACAAAAATGCTATGACCACCACCACTGATATAGGCCCCTGTAGGAGGGAGACCTGCCCTCCTCCTCACTTCCCCATCACATTCTAGACTATGATGGGTGCCGGTGTATGGACCAAAATACTGTGCCTTGAAGGTCATGCCATAGAAAGACATGCCTTAGTTTACCTTGTCTTGAAGAACCCACCATCTTTAATCCATGGAAAACACCAGAAGTTTTACAAGGGGAAATTACCCAATTTTGTAGCTTAAGTAGTTAGTAGAGGACATTGACAGAAAGGTAGAGGTCATCTACAGTAAAGGTAGAACTCTATCATGATCTAAGAAACATTCCAACACATGTAGTCTTTACATCCAACTTCCCTAGGAAATGGTCCCCTGTAAGTATCACTCCCCAGATGGAGCCCCCAGTAAGGGCTGACTAAGTGGGGGGCAAAAGAGGGAAGGTGGTAGAATTTCCTAGTCAGGGTGAGGAGGGAACTCTTTTTTTTTGTTGGCTCTAACTTGAAAAGTTGAAGGGCTAATTTGGGGAGTCAAAGGAGTTGTAGGTTCCCTTTCTTTTTCTTTAAAGATGTTTGAGGTGTTCTCAGTATGTAAAGGGGCCAGGGCAGACCTGACTAGACCCCACATAGTAAGGAAAACAAGGGACACCTTTTTACCTTGTTTATGGTAACATTTCAAATTCTTTCCAATTCTCTCCCATACATCTAAATCTAAAGTTCCTTGGTCAGGGAACCATGGGTTCTGTTCAATAACAACCTCTAACAAATCCTGAAGTTGGTCTTCCATTACAGAGGCACTTCTCACCTTAAGGAGTTGTTTCTCATTTATAGTAGCACTGTTAGCCTTTAAGAGTTGCTTTAAAACCTTAATATATTGTCTCTAAGAGAGAGACTTTGCCCCATATCTGGAGTTCTTACAGATCTTTTAATTCCGTAAAAATACAAAAGCCTGAAACTTCCGCAAACTTGGTTATGAGCCAACAATGATGCCAACTTACTGCGCACAGATTTTTTGTTTCCAGGGGGGTGGGGGTGGTCCATAAGGTGTCTGTTGACAAGATGGTCATGTCCGGGTCACCAACTGCCAGGAATGCCCAGCAATCCCTGTACCAATGGATGAAAAGATTATTCCACACTTTGCTGTGAAAGGAGAAAGCAAGGGGGTCAATGCTCAGAGACAAAGACCCTTTGATCTTCTTTGTTCCTGCTTTCATTAGTCCTTCAGGATAATCACAAATCCTTATCACACTTTCTCAAGCATGTGATGTGTGACAAAAGGTCTCTCTGAAACTAGGAAGATCTGTTTATGAGAAAGACACAATATGCTAATCTGTGTGTTCTATAAGTTCTGCTAAACATAGCCTAGGGGACAATGTATGTATATCTTAGATCACAGGGTGGCTGCTGGGCTAAGAAAGGTTTAGGGAAGGCAACTCCCTGTGGCATTCCAATGGCAGAGTGGTCATGCAAGCCTCGGCATTCCAAAGACCTACGCCCTTCTCCAAAACCTTCCATCACCCCCAATGGCTTCTGTGTTACATTTTAGCAAGCCAGGTATTATGGCTGATTTCATGCTCTACATTAACCCCAACAATATATCACATCTTCCCTATTCATTTTTCTACTGATCATTTATGTTGCTTTCATATCTTGGCTATCATAAATAATATTGCAATAAACATAGTAACATATATATCTTTTCAAATTAGTGTTTTAATGTTTTCATTTACTTAGCATAAATACCTCATAATGGAATTATTGGATCATGCGGTATTTTCATTTTTAATTTTTTTTTAAAGATTTCATTCATTTATTCGACAGAGAGAGACCACAAGCAGTCAGAGAGGCAGGCAGAGAGAGAAAGAGGGAAGCAGGCCCCCCGCCGAGCAGAGAGCCCGATGCGGGGCTTGATCCCAGGACCCCGAGACCACGACCCAAGCCAAAGGCAGAGGCCCCAACCCACCGAGCCACACAGGCGCCCCCATTTTTAATTTTTTGAGAAAACACAATATTGGTTTCCACAATGGCTATACCAATTTACGTTCCCATCAACAGTATATAAGGGTTCCTTTTTTTCCACATCCTTCCTAACACTTGGGGTTTTTTATGTTTTGTTTTGTTTTGTTTTTTAATTTTAGCTATTCTGACACGTGTAAGGTGATCTCGCATCATGACCTTGATTTGCATTTTCCTGAACATCCTTTTACATGTATGTTGGTCACCTGTATGTCTTCTTTGGACAAATTTAAACAACAGAAATTTATTTTCTCACATTTCTGGAGGCTAAGTCCAAGATCAAGGTGTCAACTGATTGGTTTCTTCTAAGGCCTCTCTATTTGGCTTGTAGATAGCCATTTTCTCCTTGTGTCTTCACATGGTCTCCCCTTTGTACATGTCAGTGTCCTAATTTCATGTCAGTGTCCTGACATGGCATGTCCATGACATTTACTCTTCTTATAAGGACACTGGTCATATTAGATTAGAGTCCACATTTATGATGCCACTTAAGCTTAATTACATCTTTAAAGTATCTATCTCCAAATGCAGTCACATTCAGATGTGCTGGGTGTTAGAACTTCAACATATAAATTTGTGGAGAACACAATTTGGCTCCTACCATCACGCTTGGGTTCCACTAGACAAATTTATTTCTATTTTTGAATAGCCTATATAAAGCTAAGCCACCATGTGGTTCAATTTCAATCCAACATTATATGTAAAGAAATGCAAAATCAACATACAACAAATAACTGAAAACTATTAAAATACTAACTGATGTATTGGGAAATGCCACAAAAATTTTCTGAAGTATACACACCATAATTATTTTTAATCTCCCTCATCCATTTATCTCTTCAAAATCCCCATTATAACATGTAGCTAACCTGAACATCTTTCCCTTCTATCTTGTTACTTCTTGATACTCTAAGTCATATCCAACCCATGTTAACTCTTGTCCTTTTCTCTCCTATCTTCTCCCATATTTGATCTATTATTTTCTTGTTTTACAATTACTTTTATATTTGCCAATAGAAATTAAAAAGCTAGTCTTGGATTTTTTTTTTCATTTCCACTCATCAGCAGCTACACAAATTTGCCTCAAAAGTAATTATAGCAAAGGTCTATTAACCTATCCCAAGTTATTTTCTATTACCACAACTGAAAAAAAATATAGACTATTCTGTAAAAATATTTGTTTTACTCTATTCCCCCCCAGCCATTTATTTATTTATTTAGTCTTTCTTCCCTATACCTCTTCTAATTGATGTTAAGCCTACCTGTATTTCTCAAATTCTAAGGAAAGGATTTTATATAAAACTTACTTCTCAAGGGCTGAAATGGTTTTGTGGCAACGTAGAGGTATGACCCCAGCTACCACCTTCCAGTGGACCAAACCAAGATTTGTCTTGCTGTTCTATTAGGTTACTCCAGTGAAAATTGTGTACATATTACTTACAGTTAGGGCAGCTCTAACTGTAAAAATATGTGGAGTAGCCAGTCAGAGGATACTTGGTGACAGGTGTTAATAACATGCTCTGTCTCCCCCTCCCAACAAAAAAATCTTTCTTCCACTGGCATCAATACAATTTCTAGAATTTCAAGTGTCTGTCTCTCATTGGGTTTAGTAACTGAAGGGCCCAGATAAAATGTAAGTGTATGTCCTGGGAATGAAAACAAATTAGTCCACTAAGCAACAATAATGTCCTTACATGAATATGATAGTGGACAACTAAGTTTTAATGGGTAGATTAGGTTGGGGCAGGCAAGAACATTTTAGAGTTTGGTAGGCAACCCAGGATAGTCAAGGTAACCAAAAGATGGACTAAAGGCAGGAAATGCATGGGAAAGGTAATGGGAAAAACCAATGACAGAAAGGTATTGAACACAAATGTTGGACACATATTTGCAATTCTCTTCCACTGCAGCTGAAAAAACACCATTACTGTAAAAGTATGAGTCTTGGTCATGGAGTAAAAGTTATATGCCCTGCCCTTTAGCTCAAATGCCAAAAGAATAGCTCATAAATAAAACTTTCAAATTCTTATCCAATGTGACTAAACCACTTAAATCTATATCCTCTCACTTCTACTCCATGTCTTTCACACGTCACCTACTAACTATGCTATTAATCAAACAGAGATCTCTGAAGCTTTAGCACTTAGCCTGTATTTGGCACATTATGCTTAGGAATAATGCATATTTGTATCTTCTTGTGTGTTTATTTTTCCCTTTTTTCCCCCAAATGTGTTTATTTTATTTTTTCAGTGTTACAAGATTAATTGTTCATGCACCACACCCAGTGCTCCATGCAATATGTGTGTTTAAAATACATCCATTTAGAAAACTCATTTGCATCATCCTAAACTAGAATTCCATTTTTAATTTGTGTCTAAGGATGGCTGTCTGTTTGGCTATCAGTTGACTCTCTTGACATTTTTCTCTGACTTTGTATATTGCTTTTTAGAATTCAAAATTTTGTTTGTTCCCCTCCAGGAAGATTTCTTGAATTTGTATATATGATAAACACTGCACTATGCTGGACTGGAGAAACAGAGTCTTGGAGCATCTTTACAGATCAGTTGCAACCAATTAGCATGACTTATTTATTTTCTCCATATCTTCATTCTCTGTGATGTCTTTCATTTAAGGGGTTCAGAGAGTTCTTCAAAATATAACCCTTATAGCACCTCTGAAAGTAAGAACAGACAAGGGATAGAAAGAAAATCCATCCATACAGTAACCAAATGAAAAAAATTCCGCTGCCCAATATAGAAGAGAAAGATCGTTTTTAGAAATATTCCGCTTAAAGGAACAAGCCTCAAAAATGCAATCTGAGAGCACTGTCCCCCACCAGAATCAGGAATGAGTGTAGGCACTCAGAAGTTATAAATAAATTACTTTGTATTTCTCTCTCACAGAAAATCTCTGGAGACAAGAGCTATAGAAGATAGCTTCTCAGAGGTGATAAGATTTTAAATGTTCAGATGTGATAGTCAGTGGCAACTTTTCCTTGGACGGGGGAAGATAAAGAAGATGAGCTTGAAGAGGAATAGAGTTATGGCAATGGATCGATTTCTGCAATTGGGAAGTCTCTTTTGTTAAGGTATCTGAAGATGGTGTCAGGAGTGTGGACATCTGTACTGGTCACTGCAGAGCAACCAGAGCAACCAGGGCAAGGTGGTAGGTTTAGGACAAGTGGAAAAAAGGGATTAAACTTATTTATTTATAATTATTAGTAAGCCAGTTCTCACTTCCCCTTAAAGACTCAGGTTTAAGGAGGGAATGGGGAGAACAGTGATGCAGAAGCCTCATCTACAGCTTTCAAACATACTCAAGCTCCTCCCTTTCATACTATCTTTGTGGAAAGAGAGAAAGAGAGAGAAAGGAAGAGAGCTGCCTGGTTTACAATGGGGTGTTAAAATTATAAGTAATGTAAATATGACACTTATAATTAATACTTATTGACTGATTACAATATACCAAGCACTGTGAAAAACTTTTACATTCATAATCTCATAATCTTTACATTTCATAGTAACTTTACAAGGTAAGTACTATTAATATCCTCATGTAGGAAATGGGGAAATGGAAATTCAGAAAGGTTAAATAACTTGCCAAGATTATAAGGCTAGTTAGCTGCAGAGCCAAGATGTGAACCTAGGTCTATCTGACTTCAAAGACCTTATTAACAACCCTTCTGCCACCTTGCTTCTCTGAGGGACTAAAAGGGACTTTGGCAGCTCTTATTATGTAATTATGTGAATGTGTCCCAGTCTGACTGCAAATTTGGTGGGTGGCACTGAGGTCATATAGGAAGCTTTGAGAGGAGGAAGAAAACCAAACAAAACACATTTGACTGAAATTAAATAATCTTTTCCTTAAACTTCTTGGTCCATTTTGCCATAGAAAAAAAACATATTAATGATATAAATAAGCTAAGTTTAGGTGGCACTGGGCAGTGTCACTGGCCTGTGGATATGGTAAATAAGAGTCCTTAAGAGGCTCCAGAATATATCTGATTACAGAATGAACTATGGGTTAATCCAAAGTCCTTAACATGTCTTAGCTCATTTAGGCTGCTACAACAAAATACCATAAACTAAGTAACTTATAAACAACAGAAATTTATTTCTCAGTCTGGAGTCTGAGAAGTCCAAGATCAAGGAGCTTGCAGATTCATTGTCTGGTGAGAGCCTGTTTCCTAATTTATAGATGGCATCCTTTTGCTGTGTCCTCACATGATGGAAGGAACAAGTAAGATCCCTGAGGTCTTTTTTAGAAGGGCAAAAATCCCACTCAGACCTAATCACCTCCCAAAGGCACCACCTTCAAGTACAATCACACTGGAAATTTAGTTTCAACATAAGAATTTTGGGAAGACACAAACATTCAGTCTATAGTATATAATTTGCATACTCTTGCATGATCTTATTCCTAAGTATCTCTCTGCCCTCTGAATACAACCTATTGGCACTTGGATGTTCAGTTCTACTGGGCTAGTTTCCCTTCCTAAAATTACTAATATTTCTTATCTGGACCTCTCAGATGCATCTGCTTCTCTCTAGAAAATACTTTAAGACCACATCACTTCTGTCCTAGATTTGTTCAGTGGCCTCCTAATTGACCCTTACCTCTACTTTCCCCCACTCAAATTATTTTCCATACTATAGCCACAGTCACTCTCATCCTAACCGGCTTACTGTTACTTCTCTTAAAGAATTCAAAAAACACAAATTTGATTATGTCTTGATTAAGTTTTTTTAGGAACTCACCATTTTTTTTTTCAGGATAAAAATTCAAACTCCTTAGCATCAGATAGGCTATTCATGACAAAATGTCCTACCTGTCCTTCCAGCCACATAACTCTTTACCCCTTCACCTTCAATCCATGTTTGAACAACACAGAAGTATCTGCAACTCCCTCTAAACACTGTACTCCCTCCCCCCAAAACAAAACAAAACAAAACAAAACAAAATTTCATGTATAGGAAAACTAGATGTTCACTACTGAGATGTGACTTCTCCCTATATGCCCTATATGCCCTGCCCTTTAGCTCAAATGCCAAAAGAATAGCTCATAAATAAAACTTTCAAATTCTTATCCAATGTGACTAAACCACTTAAATCTATATCCTCTCACTTCTACTCCAAAACAAAACTCACTCCTCTCACTTCTACTCCAAAACTCCAAAACATGTTCCAGAAGGACTGTGTTCCAGATGTTCCAGAAGGACTCTGCCTCAAAATATCTTACACAATGTCCCCCCTTCATACTTGTTACATAAGCAGCACCTGAATCTCCATCACGGGAGATTTATTTCTCTGGTTTTGTAATGCATATGCAACTTATATGGTCAATTCAGCTATTATTAGTCATTATGCTTTAGTGTACCTTTATTTATCTGATTGCTTTCCTTTATAAAAACTAGCTTTAGGTAATAAATTGAGAAAGCGGGATTAATATTAATCCCTTATATTTGTGTAGAATATAATAGTATAAAATAAATTTTGTGTTATTTAATTCTTGATTTTATGTGACAGATATTTCATAAATGGAAAAACTTTAGGTTTAATAGATTAAATGAAGAGGGAATAATGAGGGAAATCACTATGGAAAGAGGAGATGAAAGATTGTCAAAGGATTTCCATTTCAAACCACCGAAGTCTATCTTTGTTGGCTTCTTCATTGTTGGCTTCTTTGTTGGCCTCTACATTACACAAACTATTTGGATACTGAAAGCTTCTATAGGATTGGAATTTTGTAAATGAAAAATCTAGCAATTGACTTTTTGATTCCTCTGAATATTCTAGTATTCTGCAGAGGTTAATAAAGTAAAACTGCTTCAGAAAAGCAAAACTATTTCTTTGGAACCCAAGTGGCTGAGTGAGATATCAGGAGTACAAATCATACCTACAACATCGAACTTACTATTTTGTGCTTAACATGTGTTCAACAATGAAAAAATGAGGCAGGTCACAAGCTTATCACTAATTTGGCTAATTTGGCAAGACTCAATTCCAAAAATAAAATATAAAATGCTTTGATTATTTCCTCTAAATAAGGGTCTTTCCTGATTCAACAAAAGAAATGTTATTCAGAAGATGGCGGAGAAGTAGGAGGTTGAGATAGAGTCGGAACCCAGAAGTTCATCTAGATAGTTAATAAATCATTTTAAAAGCCAGCATACTCAACGGGAGGGAGAAGAGAGGAAGAAGAGCAATTCTAGGAGCAGAAAATCGACCACCTTTGGATAGGTAGGACGTTTGGAAAAGTGATTCCAAAGCGACGGGAAGACAGACCGCAGGGGGAGGGGCCGGCTCCCTGCAGCCTCAGAGCCGCGGAGCACAAAATAGGAACTTTTAGAGTCTGCTCCGCTGAGGGACATTGCTCCAGAGGCTAGGCCAGAGGTCTGGCCCTCGCGGGAACAGAGGGGTTTCAGAACCCGCGAGATCATAAAGAGACCGGGGGTGTCTGAGTGCGGCAGAGCTCCCAGATATCAGGGCGGAGAAGCCGGTGGCAGAGAAAGAGCCGCGCAGTGCGTTTTCAGCTGGAGCTTACCCTAGACCATGGCCGCGGTCCTTCGAGCGGGGACCACATAAGGCATTCCAGAGAGACCTCCTCCTTCCTTCTTGGGGAGGAGCGGCGCGGCAGCGCGCGGCGGGAACC
>JAPYYJ010002886.1:0-12208 GCA_028533885.1 Nasua narica | reverse complement strand
GAGTGAGCCTGATGGTGGGTATCGAGAAGGGCACGTACTGCATGGAGCACTGGGTGTGGTGCATGAACAATCAATCTTGTAACACTGAAAAATTAAAATAAACATATTTGGGGAGAAAAAAATTCATAATGTGAAGGGTTTTTTTTTTTATCCATTAGAGAGCGAGAGACTGAGAATGAGAGGGGAGAAGGTCAGAGGGAGAAGCAGACTTCCCGCAGAGCTGGGAGTCCGATATGGGACTCGATCCCGGGACTCCGGGATCATGACCTGAGCCAAAGGCAGTTGCTTAACCAACTGAGCCACCCAGGCGCCCCAATGTGAAGGTTTTTTATGGTCAAAAATTATAATGGGAAATACTACAGAAGTGCATGTCCGGTAAAAGGAGTTTTAGATCAGATAAGAAGGTGGGAGAACTACACATGCAGAAGAAATTATTGCACTTTGTGCCACTCTAGCACTGGAGTGAATGACAAATGTGACTGTAGACCCAGAAACATTGAGAGCAGGAATAATATCTGACTCAGTCGTTCAAGGGTGGAAAAGTGACTGGAATTCTTACTTCAGCCTAAGAGTGATAAAAAGCACCAGGTGCTGAGATCCTGACCTGATGTACATAAGTTAGAAATGACTGCAAAATATTATATCTGTATAGTACTTTGTGACTTTCAAAACACCATCTGGGGTTGATATTTATCATCATTGCAACACAGTAATAAAGATAGTCGACAGTTACAAAGTTAAGCTATTCAGAGAAGTTAGGTATGTGCAAGTCCTTTGGTTAAATTGCCTTTCAGCGGTTAAGAGTGTTCCTAGAACTTGTAAACTTCCACTTGACTATGTGTCACTTCTTGTTTTCCCCTTGGTTGTACTTTAAGTACACCCTAATATACTAATATTCATGAATAATATTTTTGACTGGGTGAGCTGGACTTTTATCTAACTGGACTCCTTTTCACCACCACTGGTTGAAGTAAATCTGGGATGCTTGCATAGTCTTGTGTTCTAGGTTTTTTTCTGGCACTTACAAGTTTTATGATCTTGATCAAATTTCTTATCTCTTTGAGTCTGCTTCTTTATCTGTAAAATAGAGATAAAGATACTTGCCCTTATCAGTGTCATATAATGAGCATGGAGGTATTTATAAAGATTGAGACTAATTGTTATAAATCTTAAATGTTATGCAAATATAAGGCAATGTTATTATTTATCTTCCTCTTCTTAGTTGGTTTTTAGAATCCAGGCCAAGCCAGAGATAAATAGAGCTAAACCCATCTAACTGATGGGGTTGAACCTAAGTGAAATTGGTTCTTGAGATAACAGACTTGCTTAATGATTTCCTAACTTTGAGTTTAGTTGACCAACTATCCTATTTTGTCTGGGCTTCTCTGGGTTTTAGCACTGAAAGTCTAGTGTCCTGACAAACCCCTCAGTTCTGGGCAAACCAAAATGACTGGTGACCCTACCTTGACTTTCTGATTGTAAGAATGCTAGACAGGAAATTTTAAACTTCTCTTATTATTAATATGAGGTCATATTATTAATATGAAGGTCATATTCTTTGGCAAATATATATTTGTCATATTACTGCATTTGTTTTTCAGAATATGGATTATATCAGACTTTCAACTAAAACAGTTGGCTAAAGAGTATACGATACAGTTATGTGCCCACATAATGACATAGAACTTGTACAGAGATATGTGCTCAGTTCCTTGTACTGCCAGGTAATCTGTATAATAACCTCCACTAGACTGCTTATTACATTCAGTTGCAATTATTTAACCCTCTGTCTCTCTCATCAAATCTAAGCAGGTATCCAGTCATGTTCATCTTTGATTCTGTAGCGTTTAGCATGCTTACTGGCACATTGGAGACACCTAGGAAGTGTATGATAAACCAAAATATGGAGCTTAGAACTTGCATGGAAAAACCCTTATGAGAGTCAGTTCTTTGGTGATCTATAAAATGTACAGAATAAAACCTTCATTTCAACTGCATAAAGTTTAGTGAAGCTTAAGTGAAATAATATGAAAATGTGAATTGCTTTTGTAAACTAAAGTGTAGTAAAATTTATGTTTGAGAAAAAATTGATATCAATATTTAATAGCCCTAATATTTCAACTTGTCTTTCAGTCTGACATGCTTCCTAGATTCTTGATATGGTCTTTGAATATTAAATTTGTGCTTCTATTCAAGAGTTTACGTCATGTATCCTGTACATAAGTGACCACAGGGCACCATGGAACAGGCTACTTGTCATGGATACAGCCACTTATAAATTAATATCATCTTATCTAAATAGAATAAAAAATATAGATGCATTTAAGTTCAGTCCAGTTTGCTTCCTGGAAGACTTTACTCAAGAGTCATCTACATTAATATTGTGCAATAGTTGGTAAGCCAGTGAAACTGCAATAAATTATATATTTACTGCCAAAGGAATTAACTTTTCATGCAACATGACTCATAGTTGTCTCTTCAACAGTATTTCTGTTTAGAAAGCCTTGTTTAAATGTTATCACAACCAGGGCTTGATTTTGGTGGCCCATCACAGATAAATTCCGATGGCAGTTCTCATGTAGTTTCTTCTTGGTTCTGAAAATCCATCAAGAACTCAGAGCAGCTTAATCAGTGTGGAAGAATGTCTATGACTCTAGATATAAATTAATTTAGCTAAGCGATAATTTCTTGGATTATTGTGAAGATGCAATGTGTGGCTTTCCAGTTTTTTTCTCCTGCAGGATGCGAATGTGTTAGTTTCCCAATAACTGAACCCTTTCTTTTTTTTTTTTTTAAGTATTCTAAAATAGGGCCCCAGACAAGAGAATGTATTCCATAGCAAAACCTACCATTTGTCCTCTGGATTTCATGCTACTTTCTTTCTGGGATACTTGGGGTGAGAACATATAGTGTTTGGAGTCCTTATCTTTAGAGCTGAATTGGACTATTCTTTTGCATTGTGGACTCTCTGAAGAGAAGGATAAGAGTGACCTGGAGTTAGAATGAGAAGTCTTTCAAGATCAACCTGAACTTGGAGTTGTCAAAGCTCCAGTGGAGGGTGGTAGGAATGGTGAAGGAAAGACCACTGTGGATATGGCCAGCAGAAGATAAGATGTCCTAGCTTTCTAGGCCATGTTGTCAGGAAGATAGGACTAGAGTATTCATGTATTCATTCTTTTATTCAAAAATATATATTTATTACCTATTATGTATATACTGTACTACTCAATACAAACACAGGGTTATAGTAGTGAATGTGATAGGTCTCTATTTGTATGTTGCTTTTTTGTGGGGGAGAATTGACAGATGCATAATAAATAGTTAAAAAAAATAACCAGACAACAAAAACATTTGGTAATAATTTGTGCCATGCAAATAATAAAAATAGGCAAAGTGATAATGACTGTCGAGATGTCTATGCTGATTGGCTGGTTGGGAGAATCTTGCTGTGGAGCTGATAATTACTTGAAATCTGACTGACAAGCAGGAGCCAGCCAGACAAAAACTAGGGACATGGCATTACCGGCAAAGAGTGTGGCTAGCGCAAAGGCTGTCAGACTTGGTGGTTTGGAGGAAACAAAGAAGGCCAAAATGGCTGGAACAGAGTGATGTGGCGAGTACAAGAGAGGAGACCGAAGTAAGAAAAATGGGCCAAGTTATGCATTGCCCTGTACACGAGGGTAAGGCACTTGCATGTATGTATGTATGTATGGGAACCATTAGGAGTTTAGTAGATAATATGTAAGTAAGTACTATGTTGTGCTTACAAAACCACATTGTGCTATTTTATGTGATGATTTAAATACAAGTTGAGTAAGGAGGGTGGCCCTTGACATCTGGCTTGAGTTGGTGGTATCTGTTTACATGGGGTCAGGATAAGCAGGGAATTTGAATTTAAAGCTAGATACTTCTTTTTTCTGGATTGCAGAGATCAGCTTCCTTTGTCCCACCAGCAGTGAGACACCTGATGCTGACATAGCGTGAAAGTTGGTGCAGAACCTTTTCCTGGATTCAGAAGAAGCTCTACTGTCTCATTACACATGAGAGGTTATACTCTGGTGTGCACATCAGGTAGGGTTCTGTAGTAAAGCTATACCGACAGCTCTACTTTGTTCTCCCCCAGGCATTCTCATGGATATATGGCAACCTAGCCAATTCTTTCAGTGCATAGATACACCAGTACCTGCTACCTCCAAATGCTTGAATCTTTCTATGAATGAGTGCTTTAGAATCAAAATAAAAAACAAAGATTCAGTGATACTTTGAACTACTAATGGCCTAATCATTTTTTAAAAGCCAGCAAAATATGGTCTTTGCTTATAGGACTGGGAAAAAATTTAGAAAATTCTCTCTCAATTCAGTGATTATTTTTCATCTAATGAGTTAATACATATTGTTGCAGGCCTAGTGAGAGAAGCCCTGCTGACTATGGTGGCAAAAGATATTCTTGGCATAAAGTATTGCTAAAAGTTTTCAGTTCACTTGTGTTTTTAAATGTTTGGCAATCATTTATTTTTTTCCCATTTTTTTTCTTTAAAAAAATTTTTTTTAATTTAAATTCAATTAGCCAACACATAGTACATCATTAGTTTCAGATGCAGTATTCAATAGTTCATCAGTTGCATGTAACTAACACCCAGTGTTCATTACATCATGTGCCCTCCTTAATACCCATCCCAGCTACTCCATCCCTCCACCAACCTCCCCTTCAACAACCCTCAATTTGTTTCTCATAGTTAAGAGTCTCTCATGGTTTGTCTCCCTCTCTGGTGACTTCCTATTCAGTTTTTCCTCTCTTCCCTTATGGTTCTCTGCACTGTTTCTTATATTCCAAATATGAGTGAAACCATATGATAACTGTATTTCTCCAATTGACTTATTTCACTTAGCATAATACCCTCCAGTTCCATCCATGTTAATGCAAATGGCAAGTATTCATCCTTTCTGATAGCTGAGTAATATTCCATTGTGTGTGTGTGTATGTGTGTATCTACAGATAGATAGATAGATATACACATACATATACCACATCTTCTTTATCCATTCATTTGTCAAAGGATATCTTCGCTTCTTCCACAGTTTGGCTATTGTGGATGTTGCTGCTATAAACATTGGGGTGCAGGTGCCCCTTCCCTTCACGACATCTGTATCTTTGGGGTAAATACCTAGTAGTGCAATTGCTGGGTACTTCCATAGGGTAGCCCTATTTTTAACTTCTTGAGGAACCTTCACCCTGTGTTCCATAAGGGCTACACCAGCTTTCATTCCCATCAACAGTGTAAGAGGGTTCCCCCCTGTCCACATCCTCGCCAACATTTGTTGTTTCCTGTCTTATTAATTTTAGCCATTCTGACTGGTGTAAGGTGGTATCTCATTGTGCTTTTGATTTGTATTTCCCTTATGACAAGCCATGTTGAGAATTTTTTCATGTGTCAGCTGGCCATTTGTATGTCTTCTTTGGAGAAATGTCTGTTCATGTCTTCTGCCCATTTCTTGACTGGATCATTTGTTTTTGGGTGTTGAGTTTGATAAGTTCTTTATAGATCTTGGATACTAGCTCTTTATCTGATAAGTCATTTGCAAATATCTTCTCCCATTCTGTAGTTTGCCTTTTAGTTTTGTTGACTGTTTTCTTTGCTGTGCAGAAGCTTTTTATCTTGATGAAGTACCAATGGTTGATTTTTGCTTTTGTTTCTGATGTTTATTTATATAATAAAAATCAAGTAATATAGTTAATCCAGTAGAGAAATAAATGTAATCATATGATACTTGACCATACATGTTATTAAAATCTGTAAACTGTCATGGTCAAATGCATTCACTTTTTTTATACAACAGAAATTGCTCAAAATATCTTCATCACTTTAGATTGCTCTATGTTTGGGCTATGACTTTTTGGAACAGATTCTCTTATTTGTCTTTCCACATTTCTACTGTATTAAATAATTTCAGTATACATTAAGATTTAAGTACTTTTTACTTATAATTGATATCTAAGATCAACTTAGATTAAACATAGAGGACTTAATTACACATAAAGAATGGAATGTAATTATTATAAGCTTCATGAATATAAAATATATTTAAAAGTTTATAAAAACTTATTTTAGAATGTATCTAAATTATCTAAATATAATTTAAAATGTATCTAAAATACATTTTAGAATGTATCCTTCTACCCCAGAGCATAATAGCAAGGAGAGGAGGTAGAGAATAACTCATGAACCCAAGTTTTCTTGCCTTTTCTTCTCTTCTTTTTAATTTTAATTTTATTTATTTATTTATATTATATTGGTCATCATACAGTACATCATTAGTTTTTGATGTAGTGTTCCATGATTCATTGTTTGCTTATAACATCCAGTGCTCCATGCAATCTGTGTCCTCCTTAATACCCATCACCAGACTCACCCCATTCCCCCACTCCCCTCCCTTCTAAAACCCTCAGTTTTTTTTCCAGATTCTGTAGTCTCTCATGGTTTGTCTCCCACTCTGATTTTCCTCCTTCATTTTTCCCTTCCTTCTCCCAGTGTCCTCCATGTTATTCCTTATGTT
Organism: Nasua narica; assembly: GCA_028533885.1. Taxonomy (NCBI): domain Eukaryota; kingdom Metazoa; phylum Chordata; class Mammalia; order Carnivora; family Procyonidae; genus Nasua; species Nasua narica. The sequence goes on along the minus strand of JAPYYJ010002886.1, from coordinate 5,653 downwards.
CCACAAGTAAGTGAAACCATATGATAATTGACTTTCTCTGCTTGACTTATTTAACTTAGCATAATCTCCTCCAGTCCCATCCATGTTGATGTAAAAGTTGGGTATTCATCCTTTCTGATGGCTGAGTAATATTTCATTGTGTATATGGAAGACATCTTTATCCATCCATCTATTGAAGGGCATCTCAGCTCTTTCCACAGTTTGGCTATTGTGGACATTTCAGCTATGAATATTGGGGTGCATATGGCCCTTCTTTTCACTACATCTGTATCTTTGGGGTAAATACCCAGTAGTACAATTGCTGAGTCATAGAATAGCTCTATTTTTAATTTTTTGAGGAACCTCCACATTGTTTTCCAAAGTGGCTGCATCAACTTGCATTCCCACCAACAGTGTAAGAGGGTTCCCCTTTCTCCACAACTTCTCCAACACTTGTTTCCGGCCTTGTCTATTTTTGCCATTCTAACTGGTGTAAGGTGGTATCTCCATGTGGTTTTGATTTGAATTCGGCTAATGATGATGAACATTTTTTCACGTGTCTATTAGCCCTTTGTATGTCTTCTTTGGAGAAGTGTTTGTTCATGTCTTCTGCCCATGTTTTGACTTGATTATTTGGTTTTTGGGTGTTGAGTTTGGGAAATTATAGATCTTGGACATCAGCCCTTTGTCTGTGGTGTCATTTGCAAATATCTTCTCGCATTCTCTGGGTTGCTCCATTGTTCTGTTGACTGTTTCCTTTGCTGTGCAGAAGCCTTTTATCTTGATAAAGTCCCAAAAGTTCATTTTCACTTTTGTTTTCCTTGCCTTTGGAGACGTGTCTTGAAAGAACTTGCTGTGGCTGATATCAAAGAGGTTACTGCCTATGTTCTCCTCTAGAATTTTGATGGATTCCTGTCTCACATTGAGATCTTTCATCCATTTTGAGTTTATCTTTGTGTATGGTGTAAAAGAATAATTGAGTTTCATTCTTCAGTATATAGCTGTCCAGTTTTCCCGGCACCATTTATTGAAGAGACTGTCTTTTTCCATTGGATATTTTTTCCTGCTTTGTTGAAGATTAGTTGACCATAGAGTTGAGAGTCTGTATCTGGACTCACCGTTTCATTGATCTATGTCTGTTTTTATGCCAATACCATGCTGTCTTGGTGATCATAGCTTTGTAATATAGCTTGAAATCAGGCAACATGATGCCTCCAGCTTCGTTTTTCTTTTTCAACATTTCCTTGGTGATTTGGGGTCTTTTCTGGTTCCATACAAATTTTAGGAATGCATTCTGATGGCATTTTGATCAGAATGGCATTGAAAGTATAAATTGCTCTGGGCAACATAGACATTTTAACAATCTTTATTCTTCCAGTCCATGAGCGTGGAATGTTTTTCCATCTTTTTGTGTCTTCTTCAATTTATTTTGAGTGTTCTGTCATTCCTGGAGTATAGATCCTTTACCTCTTTGGTTAGGTTTATTCCAAGGTATCTTTTGGTTTTGGGTGCTATTGTAAATGGTATCGATTCTCTAATTTCTCTTTTAAACAGTTATATTGTTAGTGTTTAAGAAAGCAACTGATTTCTGTGCATTGATTTTGTATCCTGCCACATTACTGAATTGCTATATGAGTTCTAATAGTTTTGGGGATGGAGTCTTTTGTGTTTTCCAGGTAAAGTATCATGTCATCTGCAAAGAGAGAGAGTTGGAGTTCTTCTTTGCCAATTTGAATACCTTTTATTTCTTTTTGTTGTCTGGTTGCTGTTGCTAGGACTTCTAGTACAATGTTGAACATTAGTGGCGAGAGTGGACATCCTTGTCATGCTCCTAATCTTAAGGGAAAAGCTCTCAGCCTTTCCCCATTGAAAATGATTTTGGCTATGGATTTTTCATAGATGGATTTTATGAAATTGAAGAATGTTCCTTTTATCCCTATACTCTGAAGAGTTTTAATCAGGAAAAGTATGCTGTATTTTGTCAAATGCTTTTTCTGCATCAACTGAGAGGACCATGTGATTCTTGTCTCTTCTCTTATTTGTGTGTTCTATCACATGGATTGATTTGCGAATGTTGAACCACCCTTGCATCCCAGGGATAAATCCCACCTGGTCACGGTGGATAACCCTTTTAAAGTACTGTTGGGTCTTCTTAGCTAGGATCTTGTTGAGAATTTTGGCATCCATATTCATCAGGGATATTGGTCTGAAATCCTGAAAAAGGAGTCAATCCTTTTTGATTGACTCTTTGCCTTATTTTGGGATCAAGGTAATGTTGGCCTAATAGAAAGAGTCTGGAAGTTTTCCTTCTATTTCTATTTTTTGAAACATCTTCAGAAGAATAAGTATTATTTCCTCTTTGAATGTTTGGTAGAATTCCCTAGGGAATTTATCAGGCCCTGGACTTTTGTTTTTTGGGAAGTTTTTTCAATCTCATTAGTGGTTATTGGTGGTTATTGGTCTATTCGGGTTGTCAATTTCTTCCTGTTTCAGTCTTGGTAGTTTGGTAGTTTTTAAATTCTCTGACAGAGAATTTAAAGTAATGATCATAAAGATACTCACTGGACAGGACAAAAGAATGGAAGACATTAGTAAGACCTTACACAGATAAAAAAGAACCAATCAGACAGCAACAATACAATAAAAGAAATTCAAAATACATTTGATGGAATAAATAGTAGTCTAGATGAAGCAGAGAAACTAATTAATGACCTAGAAGACAGAGTAATGGAAAATAACCAAGCTGAGCCAAGGAAAGGTAAGAAAATGATACAAATTGAGAATGGTCTAGGAAACTCAGTGACTCTATCAAAGGTAATAATATCCACATTATAGAGATCTCAGAAAAAGAAGAGAGATAAGGGAGCAGAACATTTATTTGAAGAAATGGTATCTAAAAACTTCCTTAATCTGGGGAAGGAAACAGAAATCTAGGTCCAGGAAGCCCAAAGACTTCCCCAAAAATTCAGCCCAGGGAAGTCTGCGCTAAGACACCTAATAGTTAAAATGACAAAATACAGTGATAAAGAAAAAATTTAAAAGAAGCAAGTGAAAACAAGACATTTCCATACAAGGGAAGCCCCTTAAGGCTAACAGTGGATTTTTCAGTGGAAACTTTGCAGGCTAGAAGAGAGTGGCATGATATCCTCAAAGTGCTGAAAGAGAAAAATCTGCAGCCAAGTATACTCTATCCAGCAAAGGTATCATCCAGAATAGAAAGAAAGATAAATAATTTCTCAGACAAATAAAAACTAAAGAAGTTCATGACCACTAAACCAGCCCTACAAGAAATATTAAAGAGGACTTTTTGAGTGGAAAGGGAAGACCATAAGTGAGAGTATGAAAAGTAAAAACAAAACAAAACAAAAAAAATTAAAATAAACATATTTGGGGAGGAAAAAAAAAGAAAAATAGAGAAAAACAAATAAATAAATAATGATGCCTGTTAATGCTAAAATATAAGTTTTAAAAGAGATGGTTTTGTAATATCTATTTCTCCCATCCAAGTACTAACCAGGCCCGACCCTGCTTAGCTTCCGAGGTCAGACGAGATCGGGCGCGTTCAGGGTGGTATGGCCGTAGACTGTAAGATCTATTTCTTATTGAAGATGTTGCAAGTGACAAATGATTTTATTATAAGACAGTGAGTGGAAGATTTAAATAAAAAATAGATTTTCCCCAATGAGAGCTTTGGATATAATAGCTGTTATTAAAAATAAAATTAGGGATGCCTGGGTGGCTCAGTTGGTTAAGCAGCTGCCTTCGGCGCAGGTCATGATCCCGGGGTCCTGGGATATAGTCCCACATTGGGCTCCTTGCTCGGCGGGGAGCCTGCTTCTCCCTCTGCCTCTGCCTGCCACTCTGCCTGCTTTTGTGCTCGCTCGCTCTCTCTCTCTCTGACAAATGGTAAATAAAAATCTAAAAATAAATAAATAAATAAATAAATAAAATTAGATGAAAATGAAATTTGAAGAAATAATAGAAACAATAAAAGAGGAAGAATTGATATTGAAGAAAGTTCAAGTTGTAAAAGATAGGAGAGAAAATGCCCTTTCAACAGTGGATGCTTATATTCTTTGTCTACCTGTTATCTAAATGAAAAATGAAATCATACTTTACATTCCATTCTGCATTACTTTTACTTAACATTATGGCATAATCATGTTTTTATTTTATTCATAATTTCCCCATTCTCCTTAATACTAAAATATTACTTCATTATACTGAAGTACCATAATTCAACTAATTTTAACAGCCAACAGAAAAACAGGAAAAGTGTAAAAGCAAGTAAAGCACCAACAGACTGCTTATGGCCAATAAATACACAAAGAAAGATTTAGCCTCCTTGGGAATTTCTAATAAAACAACAATGAAATATGATTTCTCAGCAAGAAGAATGGTCAAATATCAAAATAACTTATTAAGTTTGGGCTAGGGTTTGGAACGTTGGGGATACTCAAATGATGTTGGTTGAAATACAAATTGAAACAAACCTTTTTATTTTTTTTATTTTTTTAAAGATAATTATAAAGTTGCTGTAAGTACTAAAAATTACAGTTCTAGGAATTCATCCTATTTGCACATGTGTGTAAAGATAGCCATAGATATTCACTGTAGTAGTGAATCAAGCTAGATGAACAGCTTTATTATAAACATGTATGCACATGTCTGAAAAATATTAAAAAGAGCTATTAAATTAAGCCTCTCACTTATACCAAGTCTCACTTCTCAAAGAAAATCTCTATCATTTCTGAATATAGTTCTTATGAACGTTATTATAATCATAATACAAATAATAGGCTCCATTCCTTGATTTATGATCTTTAGATATCCACTGGCTTCCCAAATGATCTCTTCATGGTTTGTTGGCTTTCTTTAGTGATATACTTGGATTTCTTTCTCTTTATTCCTTGCATATCTGTTATTGGTTTTTGATTTGTGGTTACCATTAAGTTGGTATATAACCTCTCTGGCATTAACAGTCTAATATATTAAGTTGATGTTCACTTATGTTTAAATTCATTCTTTATTCCTCTCCCGTTCACATTTTAGGTAAATGGTGTTATATTTTACATCCTTTTATTTTATGAATACCTTGACTGATTTTTACAGAAATATTTATTTTATCCTTTCTGATGGAGGCATAATATTCCATTGTATAGATGTACCACATCTTCCTTATCCACTCACCTGTTGAAGGGCATTTTGGTTCTTTCCACAGTTTGGCTATTGTGGCCATTGCGGCTATGAACATTTGGGTACATGTGGCCCTTCTTTGTACTGCATCAGCTTCTTTGGGGTAAACACCAAGTAGTGCAATTGCAGGGTCATAGGGTAGCTGTATATTTAATTTCCTGAGGAATCTCCATACTGTTTCCCAAAATGGCTACACCAACTTGCATCCCCACCAACAGTGGAGGAGGGTTCCCCTTTCTCCACATCCTCTCCAGCATTTGTTGTTTACTGTCTTGTTGATTTTGGCCATTCTAACCGGTGTAAGGTGTTATCTCAGTGTGTTTTGATTTAAATCTCTCTGATGGCTAAAGATGATGAACACTTTTTCATGTGTCTGTTAGCCATTTGTATGTCTTCTTTGGAGAAGTGTCTGTTCATGTCTTCTGCCCATTTTTTGATGTGATTCTCTGTTTTGTGAGTGTTGAGTTTGAGGAGTTCT
>JAPYYJ010002885.1:0-12208 GCA_028533885.1 Nasua narica | reverse complement strand
ATTAATTTTATATCCTGACACTTGATTGAATTCCTGTATGAGTTCTGGCAGTCTTGGAGTGGAGTCTTTTGGGTTTTCCACATAAAGTATCATATCATCTGCAAAGAGTGAGAGTTTGACTTCTTCTTTGCCAATTTGGATGCTTCATTATTCTAATATTTTTGACAAATTTTTAACAAGAGACAACAAGAATCCATTTGATTTAAACACAGATAACAGTCTGACATTTAATGTATAACTCTAAAGGCAATTTTATTTCAATTAAACCAACAACCTTAAATTAGTTTTAGTACTGAATATTTTTCCAGATCACATAAACTTGAAAAAAGATTTAGGTTTCTATCTTTCAGAGTTTTGGAATGCTCAATTCTTATAGGCACTTGTCTTCAAATCAACTAAATAGAGCTCTTTTACAAGTTAATGTTGGCAATACTATCCAGAGGTAGAGAAAATATCCAACATTTATAACATATATAGACACTCATACACAGACAAGATGCAAACAGTCTTCTAGCTTTTGTCTTACTAGTATCTGTGGAAAGGACATTAAAGGCCCAATTTCCAAATATCTTTCCCCACCTTTTTTGTTTTGGGGAAAAACTTTTCATTCCCCCTAAGTGTTTGTATTTCAAAGAATGGCTCTTAGATCCTGAAGAAGATGGGAGTAGGAAATTTGCATCACAAAGGCAGAGAAGGTATCTTCAAATTGGAGATTTGGTGCATATCTGTCTATTAGGAGAGGCGCTGGAGTGGGCACAAAAGCCATTCTAGAAGTTTGTATCTTTTAAAAACCTCTTTTTCCCTTTTGTTTCTTCAGTCTCAGGCAACTGTGGGCTGTATTTACATCGTAAAAACATAAGATTTATAATTTCAGGGGACAGGAAGAATGCAAAAAATTTTTTGTTTGTTTTTTTCCCAGAGTTTCAGGGCGACTGTGATTTAAAATTTACCTTTCTGGGGTGCCTGGGTGGCTCTGGATGGCTCAGTCGGTTAAGCCTGTGCCTTAGGCTCAGGTCATGATCCTGGGGTCCTAGGATGGAGCCCCACGTGGGGCTGCCTCTCTGCCTGCTTGTGGCCTCTGTCTCCTATCCCTGTCAAATAAATAAACAAAATCTTTTTTAAAAAGTTTACCTTTCTTTTAAAGTATAGGACAGTTGTTTTAATATCATGATCTTTCATAATATCCACAAACATATTGAGAGGAAGTGGTGAGGTTTGGGAATTGGTAAAGATGGGTGGGCTTTCACTGGCTTCTGGAGTTGCATTTCTGGGTTTGTAGAGATTTATAAATCAGAGTTGTTTTTAATTCCTCAAGGAACTAGATTATAGTGTGAATATCAAAGGACTGACCTGTCTTTTTAACCAAATTTGCTTCTTTATATTAGGGAGATTTTTAGCTACAGTGGGAATCAAACGATTTTTATCTTTGTAAAGTCTGTATAAAGCACCTTAACATTTTAACCTTTGACATTTTAACATTTAACAAAGAATTTTAACCCGTCTTTCTGGGTTCATAATTCAGCGTGGGCTTCTATTAATCCCTGAATAATGGCCTTTTGCAGATCATTTGTAAGAAGGCTGAGGAGAAATTTTTAGTCCTGTTTCCTGTGAACAGGGTTTGTGAATAGTCATTCTTTTTAATCTCTAAATTTAGTAGGATCTTTTCAAAGTCGAGGTAAAAGGGTTTTATAATTTAAAACATCTTGCTGCTGTCTAGGAGACATGAATTCTTTTGTAGTAGGGAGTCTAGGATACACCTGCAAAGGAGGTTGCATTGGAATGCCTGAAGCTGACAGGGCCTGATTATCAATCCTGAGAAGGTAGGAACAATGCAAGCCTTATTGGCAGTCTCAAGTGCTTTTGTTAAATTCATTTCCTGGCTTTCAGCATTTACATGAAGACCTATATACTTTGAGCCTAGAGATTAGGCCTGAGTGCTCCCTATAAAGTTTACATAGAAAGGAAATTTTTTTTTAAGATTTTATTTATTTAATATAGACAGAAAGAGATCTCAAGTAGGCAGAGAGGCAGGCAGAGGGAGAGGGGAAAGCAGGCTCCCTGCTGAGCAGAGAGCCCGATGAGATCCCAGGACCCTGAGATCATGACCTGAGCCAAATGCAGAGGCTTATTAACCCACTGAACCACCCAGGCGCCCCGGAAAGGAGATTCTTAAGTCTAATTTCTGTGATTTTATCTTGTCGAGGGAATCCCTAAGACTGGCCATTATACTAATAAGACAAGTGAGAGCTCTTTTTTTTTTTTAAAGACTTTATTTATAATTTATGACAGAGATAGCAAGAGAGGGAACACGAGCAAGGGGGGAGCTGGAGAGGGAGAAGCAGGCTCCCCGCCGAGCAAGGAGCCCGACATGGGGCCCGATCCCAGGACTCTGGGACCTTGACCCGAGCCGAAGGCAGACACTTAACCAACTGAGCCACCCAGGCGCCTCGTGAGAGCTCTTTATAAAGAAATTTTTTCTTTTAAATATAGCCAATTTAAAGGTTCCATTGTCTGGCCATTGATGAGTAGGATCTATTAATAGCAACTCAAAGCAATAAGCCTTAATGGCTTAACCGAAGATGTATGCAGGATGCATCCAAAGAGAGCACAGGTGACCTATCCCTGTGATCCAGAAGTTTAGTCCCAAAATTAGTCTGAGAAGGCAAAGACCTGGGGTGCCTGGGTGGCTCAGTCAGTTAAGTGTCGGACTCCTGATTTTGGTTCAGGTCATGAGCTCAGGGTTGTGAGACTGAGCCCTGCATTGGTCTCTGCACTCAATATAGAATCTGCCTGTCCCTCTCCCTTTGCTCCTTCCTTCACTCTCCCTCTCTTTCTAAAATAAATAAAGTCTTAAAAAAAAAAAAAAGCAAACACTTTTATTGCACAGGCAGTAAAAATGGTGTGGTGAAAATGGTGTCTCCAGGCTCCTGCAAAATTGTAAAATGCCTCCAATCACATACCCACTAATCTGTGACACAGGGTAGATGATACTGGAATGGGACTTTTCGGCACTAACCGGCAACAAGGATTGGGATGGCAAAGGTTCCTATGGACTGGAGCCTCTCATGTCAAACACCCTGGAGAGCTGACACAGCTGGATAGAGAAAGAAAGAGAGAGTGTGTGTCTGAGTTTGATCCCCAGTCTGTTTAATTGGCCACCAAAGTGTACCCTGGTAAGTGCACCCTCTGGATGGTGGATACCGAAGAGAATGTTCTCCGTGATCACCAAGCCAAGCTCTTAGGACATAGAACAAGATGAAAGGGAAAATATTCACGCGTTAACAGTCTTGGCTAAGCCTTGGGTCTCTTCAAGACACACTAATACCTAAGAAGGATGTGCCACAGGCTTGGGGACTGGGTGTTTTACAGTATACTTTGATGCACGGTTTTCTTGAGGTTGGCAGGTGACCTAGTGTCCATCTAACCCATTCTGTGACCAACTTATCCTATCACTGGAGTCTTCTTGAGTAGGTGAATGCTTTAATAGCTTTTAACTAGTGCCCGTGGGCACCAGTTTTGTGGCTTTGGCTTCCAAAATATCCCTTAGTAACAGCCTTTACCTCATGAGTGCATCAAATGATACAGACAAAAGAAAACAAAGACCATCTCTGGGAGGAAATGGATCGGTAACCAAGTATTTTATCAAATTTAACCAGAGTCACTAGGCCCAAAGACAAATACTGTCCACAAATATTTTCTTCTAATGTAAATTTAGAAGGAGAGAAAAAGACTCTCACCATTCTGACTCCATCGGACTCTGCAGATAGAGATTCTGGGGGGGCTGACATGTTAAGAAATCTCACTTTCTGCCAGCCGAACGTCAGATGTCCCAAGGCTCTCTCAGCTGTGGCGATGTCGGGGCAAGAGATAGCCAGTGAGTTGAAGTATCCTGCGGACTATGCCAACTGTTAGGGAGGAAGAATTTCTTCTACTGTTTAAGGTCCTTCTAGCCAGACTAATAATCAAATTGACATGAGACAGATTAACAAGAGAACATAAAATTTAATATCATGTGAAGGGGAATCCCCACAGACATGGAAATTCCAAAGACAATAAGGCAACATGAGGCTTATTTGAACTAAAGAGAGGGATAGAGGTCTGAGATCAGAAAGGGGAGAAAGACCTTTAGCAGGAAAATGAAAGGACAAGTTTGGAAAAGAGAGGTTGTCCTTTTATGCAGATAAGTTCGCTAGGTAAAGAGGAATCTTTGTTAATAACTTCCTTCTTGATAAAGCAGGCTGTTGAGGGGGTGGTAAAGAACTTTTCCTGAATCTACTGTGTTTGAATTGCTTTTAACTCAAAATAATGTTCATGCCAAAGTGGGCCATCTTGGGGTGGTCTGCCCTTGGCTCCTACGGAACAAAGGAGGTTTTCTGACCTAAACCTGCTTGCCTGGTTGGAGAGACCGTGGGTGTGATTTAAGGGTAGAGAGCCTTGGTATCAACTTGTTTGATTTTCTCTATCAATAAAATAAGCATTCAGTGCCTTCTTTATGCTTGGTACCAGGTTCAGCCTAGAGGTTGTAGAAGTTTAGAATACTGGCCCTAAGACTGAGGCCTTAACACAGGCCTGGTGAGCAGATAAAGCAAATGCACACTGAAGGGGCAATGGTTGGGTGTGAAAAGGGCAAGAGTCAACAAGATGTGAGCTCAAAAGAAGGAAAGATTAGAGCACTGGGAGAAAACGTTAAAACCAAAGTTTGGGAAGATGGACTAGAGAGGAATGAGGAGAGAACAGGAAAAGAAACCAAGGAGTATGGTGGAAAGTCCAGGGTGTAGAGGCTGCTGGTCATGGGCAAGGCAAGGAAGAGGTAAACTTGAAAGATCCTTAGAGGAAAAGTAATGTGATAATCAGTAGGGTAAGAGGAATAAAGATAAAACGGGACTGGAACCTTCCCAGGGAGGCTCTTCATCTTATACATTCAGTGCACAAGCAGTGATTGAAAGCCAACTCAGCTGTAGATCGCTGAGCAGTGTGGGGTGGAGGGGGTGACTATGTGTATGTACGCCGGGGAGAACACATAATTTTCCCTCCACCCTCCTAAGCTCTTGGCTGAGACCACCCATAATAAAGGACAGATTAACAAGAGAAAAACAAATGCAAGTTTAGTAACAGGTACACCTCCTGTGTATATGGGAGAGACCTAGGAAAACTAAGAAGCTCCCCAAGATGGCCCAAGCCATCACCTTAAATACCATCTCCAGCTAAAGACAAAAGATGTTGGGGGTGGGGGGCAGTTGTGGGAGGTTACCCAGCAAAGCACAGTAAACAAGGGCACGGTAGTTCTGTAGACTTTAGTTCAGCCTTCTCCACTGAGAGCTTCTGGCGATTTAGTCGTCCTCTTCCTAGTGCAGAGAGGGAGACTCTGGCACACAAGGAGACTTTCCTTACAAATGTAAATTTCCCCGACAAAAAGAGTAACTTCTACTCGGTTTTCAGAGCTTCTCCCTTGCCTGCTGTTTCCAAAATAATCAGCTCAAAATAATCCTTACGCCAAAGAGACATACGGGATGGTATGTTATACTACCCTTCGCCACCCCCAAAATATGCCTCTTTGGCATAAGGATTATTTTGAGCCAGTTATTTTGAGAAACTGCAGACAACGGAGAAGCCCTGAAAGCAGAGTAGACATTATCCTTTTGTCAGGGAAATTTACATTAGAAAGGGGGGGGTGTACCCGGAAGAGAGCTGTTACCAGAGACAGCTTTTTCATTAGGGAGCCTGACCTCCTAGGGAAGGCAAAGTTGGCTCTCCATACATTTCCTCTTTTCACCTTGCGGGGAATTTCACCCCCACTTGAAGCCTCAGAGCCCCGTCCGATTCCTTAGCTCCAGTGGTATTTTTAAGCCTCAGTCACCTGACTGCCTTTTGAGTCTCATATCTTTGTGGATCTCTGATCAGGAATTAGGTAATTAAAATTTTTTTTTTCTCCTATTAATCTGTCTTTTTATTACTGTTGGTGGTGGGGGTGGTGTGTGTCCCAGCTAAGGACCTAGAAGCATAAGGAGAAAACTGTTTGTCCTTCCCTACCGTGGCATATTCTGCTACTCCTCATATAAATATAATACTAACTATATCAGTGTAATAGAGCTTTTGAAAGAAAAAGATCAGAGTGCTATGATTAAAAATACTAAGAAGAGAGGATCATATTATAAGAGAGTAGCCAGAGAACATTTTACTGAGAAGGCGACAATTAAGCCCAAGACCTATAGATAAGAGGGAAGCTGACTGACGAGAAATTGATTTCAAAGGAGAAAGAGCAGGAACCAAGGGGCCAAGGCAGGAATGTACTTTCTCTGTTTCAGGAGTTGAAAGAGGGACCCCCCCCCCCAGAGGCTGGAGACAAAGGGTGGTACAAACACAAAATAAATGGAAGCCAAGACTAGTCCTGTAAATAAGAACTAGAACCAAGCACATTATCCTTATGGAATCTAAAGAGATTTTGATGCTCGTCACCAATACATTAGTGACTCCTTCACAATGACAGTATACCTCTGCTCACTGAAACCTGGTTGATAAACACTTTCTGTTTATTTCATTTTCTCCTGAAAATGAAGGCACTGTTAGTCAGAACACTTAATACTCTTCCTATTTTGAGGGTAAGTATGAACAATTACCAAGATAATCATTTCAATTTGTATTTTGTTAACATGGAGGAAGAAGATGGGAGGAGAGAACAAAAATACGAATTATTCTTAACAAACCCTTGGTAAAAGTTGTCTTTACTAAGGGGACAGGAACCAAACCATCCCTGGTGGGGGGATGGTTTGGGCTAAAGGGGGAAGTGGTGGGGGAAAGGAAACCTTCTAGAAACAGAACTTGTTAGCCAAAGGGCATAAATTGATAGGAGTGTTAAGGTCACAAAAGAGCAGCCAAGGAGTAGGGCTGGTTTTCTTGCTAGTGTTTGCGTGGGTGAGAGTACATTCTGGGCATTTCCTGAATGGACTGTTGGGGACGAGTCAAGGTGAAAGGAGGGATCGTCTTGGGGATCTGCTTGTTAGTTTCCTTCTTGCCTAGTCTTTACAGGAGACCCTCATGAACTGGTTTTGAAGGGTGTGAATCCTCAAACCCTTAGCCACAGTCTGAGTATCTTAGAGGAAGGAGTTCTGCCATGCATCTGGAAAACTGAACCAGTTTGAACAGAGCAATTACCAGCAAGGAGATTGAATCAATAATCAAAATACTCCCAACAAATGAAAGCCCAGAACCAGATGGTTTCACAGGTGAATTCTACCAAACATTTACTTATTGATTGATTTTTTAAGATTTTATTTATTTATTTGACAGAGAGAGAGGTCACAAGTAGGCAGAGAGAGAGAGGGAAGCAGGCTCCCTGCTGAGCAGAGAGCCCGATGCGGGGCTCGATCCCAGGACCCTGAGATCATGACCTGAGCCAAAGGCAGAGGCTTAACCCACTGAGCACCCAGGCACCCCTACCAAACATTTATTTTGAAAGATTTTGTTTATGTATTTGAGAGAGAGAGAGAGAGCACATGCATGAGCGGGGGGAGTGACAGAGGGCGAGGAAGAGGGACAAGTAGACTCCTCACTGAGCGCAGAACCAGATGTGGGGCTCTATCCCAGGACCCTGAGATCATGACCTGAGCCAAAGGCTGGCACTTAACTGAATGAGCCACCCAGGCACCCCTCAACCAAATATTTAAGGAGTTAATACCTATTCTTCTCAAAGTATTCCAAAAAAGATAACTTGCAAATTTATTTATTAGTGAAGCCACTAATACCCTGACACGAAAACCAGGTAAAGACACCGCAAAATATGGAAATAGAAGCCAATGATGACTCTGATGAACATAGATGCAAAAATCCTTAAGAATATACAAGCAAACAGAATCCAACCATACATTAAAAAGATCATTCATCTTGATGAAGTGGGATTTATTCCTAGGATGGAAGGGTGGTTCAGTATTCAGATAGCAATCGACGTGATACATCACATCAGTAAGAGAAAGGATAAAAGCCATATGATCATTTCAATAGATACAGAAAAAGCATTTGACAAAGTACAATATCCATTCATGATAAGAGCCCTCAACAAAGTAGGGCTAGAGGGAACATACTTCAACATAAGAAAGGCCACGTGTGAAAAACCCACAGCTAACATCTACTCAGTGAGGAAAAACTGAGAGCTTCTCCCCTGAGGTCAGGAACAAGGCATGGATGTCCGCTCTCACTTTTATCCAACATAGTACTGGAAGTCCGCGTCACAGCAATCAGACAACAAACAGAAATAAAAGGCATCCAAATCCGTAAGTGAGAAGTAAAACTTTAACGGTGCACCTGGGTGGCTCAGTCAATTAGTTAAGTGTCTGCCTTCAGTCCAGGTCATGATCTTGGGGTCCTGGGATCAAACCCCATCTCTGGCTCTCTCTTCAGCGGGGGATCTGCTTCTCCCTCCTCCTCTGCCTGCTGCTCTGACTGTGTGTGCTCACTCTCTCTTTCTATTGCTGTCAAATAAATAAATAAATAAATAAATAAATAAATAAAATCTAAAAAAAAAAAAAAAAGAGGTAAAACTTTCACTATTTGTAGATAACATGATACTACATATAGAAAACCGGAAAGAGTCCACCAAAAAACCACTGGAACTGATAAATGAATTCAGTAAAGTTGCAGGATACAAAATCACTATGCCGAAATCTGTTGCACTTCTACACATTAATAATGAAGCAGCAGAAAACGAAATTAAGAAAAGAGTCCCATTTATAATTGCACCAAAAATAAGGTACCTAGGAATAAATATAACCAAAGAGGTGAAAGGCCTGAAAGCTACAAAACACTGATGAAAAAAATGGAAGAGGACACAAACAAATGGGAAAACATCCCATGCTCATGGATTGGGAAAACAAATATTGTTAAAATGTCTATACTACTCAAAGCGCTCTATGGATTTAATACAATTCCTATCAAAATACCAACAGCATTTTTCACAGAATTAGAACAGAAAATCCTAACATGTATATGGAATCACCAAAGATTCCAAATAGCGAAAGCTATTTGAAAGTTCTTTTGAAAAACTTCTTTTTCAAAAAGTTCTTTTTTTGAAGTTCTTTTGAAAAAGAACAAAACTGGAGGCATCACAATTCCAGACTTCTAGTTATATTACAAAGCTGTGGTAATCAAAGCAGTATGGTACTGGCGCAAAAATAGACACATAGATCAATGGAATAGAATAGAAAACCCAGAAATAAACCCACAATTATGATCAATTAATCTTCAACAAAGCTGGAAAGAATATGCAATGGGAAAAAGGCAGTCTCTTCAACAAATGGTGTTGGGAAAACTGGACAGCTACATGCAGATGAATAAAACTGGACCACTTTCTCACACCACACACAAAAATAAATTCAAAATGGATTAAAGACTTAAGTGTGAGATCTGAAACCATAAAAATCCTAGAAGAGAGCATAGGCAGTAATGTCTCTTAACATCGGCCATAACAACATTTTTCTAGACGTGTCTCCTGAGGCAAGGGAAATAAAAGCAAAAATAAACTATTGGGACAACATCAAAATAAGCTTCTGCACAGCAAAGGAGACGATCGACAGAAGTAAAAGCAGCCTACGGAATGGGAGAAGATATTTGCAAATGACTTATCTGATAAAGGGTTAGTATTCAAAATATATGAGGAACATATACAACTGAATATGAAGAAAACCGAATAATCCAATTAAAAAATGGACAGGAGACATGAACAGACATTTCCCCAAAGAAGACGCATGGATAGCCAACAGACACATGAAAATATTCTCAGCATCACTTATCATCAGGGAAATGCAAATCGAAACCACGACGAGATATCACCTCACACCTGTCAGAATGGCTAAAATCAGTAAGACAAGAAACAAGTTAGCGAGTAAGTGGAGAAAAAAAGAACCTTCCTGTGCTGTTGGTGGGAATGTATATTGGTGCAGCCATTGTGGAAACCAATATAGAGACTCCTCAAAGCATTAAAGAACCTACCCTACGATCCAGTAATTGTACTACTGTGTATTTACCCCCAAAATACAAAAATACTAGTTCAAAGAAATACATGAACTCCTATGTTTATTGCAACATTATTTGCGGTAACCAAATTATGGAAGCAACCTAAGTGCCCATCAATAGATGAGTGGATAAAGAAGTTGTATATATATACAATGGAATATTATTCAGTCTAAAAATGAATGAAATCTTGCCATTTGCAATGACATGAATGGAGGTAGAGAGTATAATGCTGAGTGAAATTAGCCAAAGAAAGACAAATACCATATGATTCCACTCATGTGGAATTTAAGAAACAACTAAACAAGCAGAGGAGAAAAAGAGAGAGATAAACCAAGAAAGAGACTCTTAACTCTAAGGAACAAACTGATGGTTGCCAGAGGGGATGTGGGTGAGGGATGGGTGAAACAGGTGATGGGGATTAGGGTACACTTGTGATGAGCAGAGAATGATGTATGGGATTGTCGAATCACTGTATTGTACACTGGAAACTAATACACTGTTATGTTAACTATGTTAAAATTAAAAATCAGAACAAAAAACAGCACAAGTGAATCAGGGCTGTTCTAGGGTTTTCTAGAAGTTTAAAAAATATCACGATAAATACAGCTTTTTATACCAACAATAGCAGATGGATAATCAATACTAAAATTAAAGGACATATATTGAATAAGGCACTACAGGGTAACAAGGGGAGAAAGATACGGCTCCTGTCTGCAAGGAATTTATATTGTAATCTGACTGTGACTGTATTGTACCCATTCATACGTATTTTTCACTCAGGATTTATGAAACGGAAAGTTGTCATTCTTCTTTAAAGTAAGTTCTTGACCTTCAGTTCTTTTACACTAAGGGAAAATAGCAAAAACATTAGGTTCAGTCTCTAGAGATGAGAGTAGTGCATTATATGAGAAAAAAAGAAAAAAGAGGGCCGCCTGGGTGGCTCAGTGAGTTAAAGCCTCTGCCTTCGGCTCGGGTCATGATCTCAGGGTCCTGGGATCGAGCCCCGCATCGGGCTCTCTGCTCGGCGGGGAGCCTGCTTCCCCCTCTCTCTCTGCCTGCCTCACTGCCTACTTGTGATCTCTCTCTTTCTCTGTCAAATAAATAAATAAAATCTTAAAAAAAAGAAGAAGAAAAAAAAAAGAGAATACTCGTTTGTACTTGCCTATAGCTTTTAACTCTAGACCAAGATTTCCCAAGTTTGGTATCACTGGTACTTGTCAGACAATTCTGTCCTGTGGGTGCCTGTCCTATGAATTGTGGGACGTTTAGCTGCATCCCTGGCTTTTACTCACTAGATGTCAGTAGCACCCAACTCCAGTTGTGACAACCGAAAAAATGTCGCTCGACTTATATTACTAAAGGTCCCCTGGGAACAGAATTGCTCCCTCCATTGAGAATCACTGTGTGGCAACCACCTGAAGAGCTTTGTCTATTATGCTGGGTACTTTTCCCAGAAATGACAAGGCTAAGATGTTGAATTTCCAATTTCGTGGATTTGGGGCAGCTACCTCAAGGAGATGCCTTCTCTGTAAGAGTAAACCAGTGGTAAGTTTCCGGTTTTTAATTTTTTTATGAAAAGCGGAGGGTCAGGGCTCCTGGGTGGCTCAGTTGTTAAGCATCTGCCTTCGGCCCAGGTGATGATCTCGGGGTCCTGGGATCGAGTCCCTCATCCATCGGGCTCCCTGCTCAGCGGGGAGCCTGCTTGTCCCTCTCCCTCTGCCCCTCACACCCACTTGTGCTGTCTCTTGTTCTCAAATAAATAAATACAATCTTTAAAATAAGAAGAAGGAGAGTGGAATATGAGGGACCCCACGAGACACATGGGAAATTGATTGAGTCGCAGCTAACGTCATCACTTGATCAAATCCTTAGACTCTTCTTGGTGGGGTGAGGCTCGGAGGGTCATTGATGATGATTTATCTCAATTCATGAATCTTTCACTTTCCCTGTTGCTCTCGGTTCTCCCCATCTGGGGTGCTTCTAAGGGGCAGAGGACCGGCGCACCCCAAATTATGCATGTCGTTCTGTATCCATCCTGCATGATGACTCAGCAGCTGTGTTACAGGAAGTCCACTGAGATTTATCGAGACTTAGCACGAACACCTGGCGTCCGATTCTTTGTAGAAAATCACGGTCAGTGATGTGTGGCGTCTGTGTGGGACCGATTGTGCACGTACCCCTAAATCTATAAGGAAGTCGGGAG
>JAPYYJ010002884.1:0-12209 GCA_028533885.1 Nasua narica | reverse complement strand
TATATGGTAAGATTTGGCAAAAAGCAGTTTCAAAAAGTTTTATAGTATTAAAACATGCTATTTTATGATTCACTGTTTGTTATCTAAATCACACATCCACATCATTACTAAACAGCCTTTTAAATCAAAATACATCCTTTCCAACTTTTTCCTTTGGGCACAAAAGACATCTCATTCTTGAAACATCTGACCCACTCTGGGAGCTGAACTCTGGGAGCTGAACTGGGGGCCAGGAGTACAAACCCGGGAGTGCAGGCATGCGGGGCCCTGTGCAGGGGGGATGGGGGCATTAAACACCTGGAACACAGCACATCTGGAGCTGCTCACGAAGAGCTTCTCTGTGCTTTACAAGCCAGGTGAATTGTTAGGTGAGCATCATTTGGAGATCTAGGATCTGAACTCACCCTGGTTGTCACCGTCACCTGAACCACATTGTGATTTCAAGGCAATAGCATTTTTATTCTCTTTGTCATCGTCATTTTATTTTGAAGAAGTACAGTTCCTTTACAACAACCTGTCTGATAGAAGGGAGATACATTATTTTCTTACATCTTTGTGGAAATGTTACTGGACTCCTTCCTCTACCCCCTACCATCAAAATAACTAAGGTTTTATGTGCAAAAGATGATGCCTAACACAGAGTAATTCCACAGAGCTGGCAGGGCAGGGGTGGGGGACACTGCTGTCTTTGGGGAGAACATAAACTTACGGACTACAAAAAAGAAAGGTCAGGATCACCTTCTTCATTTTAACTCAATGGATAGGTTTTGTTTAAAGCCAGAAACAAAACCCAAATGGAGAAACTAAACAGAAAATAATTCTACTTCTATGTTTATTTCTGTTCACCTTTTTAAAAAGATCATACCTTTCTACTTCAAAGAGGGTCACCAAACTAATAGTAAGAGCCTACTATCAGCTCAGCACTGCCTGGGGGCCGTGGACTTCCTGCTGGGTGTTAAATTAGTACACTTGCATCAGCTTTCTTCAAGGGCAAAATGGGAAAATGAAATGTAGATGATGTCCAGCTTCAAACCTAGATTTGAATCCTGGTTCTAATGACTACTAACTGTAAATAAAACCTTGGGCAGACTAACTTATCTCTCCCTGGCCTCAGTTCCTACAACCATAACATGAAAACAGTGCTATCACTCCCGTTATTGGAAAATTAGTACTAATGTATATATAAGGCATTTTGTAGCTATTAATATGATGTTAATTGCTAAAAAGGTTTTATTTATTTGATTGTCAAAGATGAAAGATAAAAAAACTTTTTTAAAAAAGGCTAACTAAAAGCATCAAGTAAAATAAAAAATAAAAGGAGAGCTAGAATAAATTCTGAGTAACAGAGTCCTCTCAGCTCAGGGCTGGGAACTTCGGAGCCGGAAAGGTAACTCTATCACTCATGCATTAGCACGCACTGAGCACGGTATCTACAATGTGTCAGTTACCGTGTCAGGCTTGAGGGAGCAGGTGGTTAAGACACAGTGCCCTGCGCTCAGGGAATTCACAGGACTCTCACATCAACAGACAAATACAATCTAGTGACAGGCAACAAGATGGGGGAGATACAGAGTGTGACAGAAGTTCAGGAGCAGGGCACACTGTCCAACCTAGTGGGTGTCAGAAGAAGGCACCCCTTGAGTAAAATCTTCCAGAACCAGGAGGTGTTAAGGGAAGCACTGAAAGGGAACAGCAAAAGCTCCGTGAGGCAAGAGACTGTCAGGTAAGCCAAAAGACCAAGTTCAAAGCTGGCCTGGCAGATGACGGGGATGTCCAGGTTCCCATCACAGGTCTGGAAGGCCCCAGAAATCACCCTGGACTTTCTCCCACAGGCTGTAAGGAGCCTTGGAAATGTTTCAAGCAGGAGAGGGACACGGTTAAACATGCTTTGCAGCACAGAAATTATGGTGGCAAAGGGGAAACTGAACGGTGCAGGGGCAGAATGTGACGGCCGGCTAGCACCCAGGTGAGCAAGAATAAGGCTACTGTTAGAATTCACATTTTAAGCTCAGCTGAGGTGTTATAGGATTTTTCAAAGGCATTCCAATGAAGCTGGGTGTTCCTTGGTTTCTGTAGACATTTGTATCTATGTAATGTCCCAATACCGACAGCTCCAGAAAAACGGAATAAAGTGGTCTAGTTTTAAGTGGTCTAAGTATGGTGCCATGTGAATGAAAGGTGAATTTGGAGACATCTTCAGAGACAGAATTGTACAACTTCACTACAAGATACCACTGAGTCCATTCCCCACTACCAGCTCCCCACTTCAATCCCTCTACTTAGGATCAACCGTTAGCAAATGAAATAAAAACTTTATCTCAAACACGTGTCATATGTCTATGCAATGAGGATAAACTACTGGCAACCAAGTACTTAGAGTGAGGCAAAGAATAAAATTCTGATGGCCCTCAAATTTCGACTTTTTAAGACTTTTCCCCCAATGATTTTTAGTATGTGTTTGGCCTAGAACTATGAAGTCATGTATCAAAAAGACAGCAAAACAGCTCTATAGGCATCAAGAAAAGATCTTATCTATGCTTAGCTATCAGCCAAAATTGTTCATAGGAAAGAAAGATACCACACAAGTTGTCTGGCTGACTCCAGTTGGCTGCTGTCCGTAGATTCACAAAGAAAAATGTGATAAACACGAGCATCCAGGCACAAATATCCATCTGGACAGGATGTTAACACCATTCCTCAATTCCTTAAGGGTCTTATTCTCTCTTAGAAGTATAAAATCAACCAACTGGTTTACGAGTACTTTAATTCATTGGGGTGACAAGAAGGAAACTCAGGAATCATCTCTTTTGAATACTTTAATAAAGACTCACTTCCTACTATCACTTGGAAAGCTTAAAATATTAAGTGTATTAGGACCCTGAATTATCCATACGAAAAAAGTGCCAAGTTCTTATTTCCATGAACCTCAACCCATCTCAGTCTTACTTTAGATGCAGTCCCCTGGCATCAGGTTACCGAAGCTCACTGTGGCACGGTTCTACCGAGTGAGATGTACTCAGGAAGGGAGTGGTGATAAAAAGTGATTACTTACACCAGGCCAACATGGGAAAACTGGCAGAAAGAAACATTCTGATGACAGAATGAATCATAAAACCGAGACTGTTCCCATTCCCTCATTGGTTTAAGCTGGATAATCACTAAACCCAGCACATGATTTTTGAAGCTCCTACATACCTAGTCAAAATATTCCTTACTTTTATCAAATTAATTTAATTTTTAGTATTTAATTAGGACTTCTCAATCCCTTCCTTTGGAGAATCTTCCCCCATGCAACTCAGTAATCTTACAGCTAAAAGGTTAAAAATAAAGCAAAGCTCTAGAGCCAGACCACATGAATTCAGTCCTTAGCACTTACCCACCCCCTCGTGCCCAATCCTTCTCCTGTCAAATAGGACCAGTTTCACAAGGCTCTGGTGAGGAAGACATGGGATAACAATGGAGGGTGCTCAGGACAGGGTCTGCTACAGAGCTCCATAAATGATCACAATCATTAATACTCTTAAATAGAAAAAGCATGGCAACACTAGGAGAGCCAATGGAAGAGCCCTCAAAGACGCAATCATTTGTGTAAAATAGATGCCAAAAGCATAAAAACACCAATAACAATGACCACTGTGAAGTATCTATAAAGGGATAGCACAGGATTATGCAACTACCTTCCCTCTTCATATATTACTGTCACTTTCTATATTTTTGATGTCAAAGGAGTTATTCTTAATTACCTTAAACTTGGCCTTTCTAATTGCCTGCTCCTATAACCTGCTGTGCTCCCATTAACAGGGCCTCCTGGGGTTGATTTCAAGAGATTTATGATCACCTACAGTTGATTCCTCCCTCACTAATTTTTAATGGATTTCTACTGATAAATAATTACTTAAATTAGCTAATTTCTAGACCATGTAGTTGTTTCCACTAGGAGTCCATGGAGCTATATTTGCTTTTTACCAGCTGTCTGGAAAATTATATTTAGTTCACATTTTTTTAAAGTCAGAAAAGAATGAATAAATAATTAGCCACTCTCTTGGGACTTCCCTAAGTCCTCTAATTCCTCTCAAAGCTTAAGCAAGGGGTTCAAAACAAAGAGGTGTCAACTCACATCTCAGAGGCAACTCAATACTGGATACTGAGGGTATAAAGTCAGACAATTCTTGCTATCAAAAAAGATAAGAATTACAACATAAACAGAATAGTAAATGGCTACTGGCCTCCACCAAGTGCATCCAGGTGCAGTAGTGAGCCTAAAATCACATAGAACTAAATGTAAATCTGCATATAGGACTAAAATGTTCGCCTTCAGTTGCTCACTTTTTAGTAAGGAGAAAGAATCTCACTGAATCTCAACACGCAATTTCCACAAACCAAAAGGTTTTCACTCTATTCTCATATTTATAAATGTAAATAAATCAATTCAGCAAAGATACTGTGACTTAAAAAAAAAAAAAAAAGAAAGCCTGTGAGAAACAACTGTGCACAGAATACCTATTACTTTAAGGTTTATGTAACCCACCCAAAACAGTACTCCAAGTTTTGTATTTGAAAACAACTTGGGGGAGTCTGGTTCCAGGCAAGATGAAGGAGGCACACTCCATCCAGCCTCTTCACTGCATGCAGCTCTAACACCTGGACAGAGTATCTGAAACAGCTGTTTGCAAGCTGGCTCTGGAAAGTAGATGACCACAGCAGGCCGAAGGGGGGAGAAGAGTAAAACTCCAAGTATTACCAAACCAGTGATGAATTTCCCCATGTTTTCCACCACAATCTCCCATCCTGGAATCAAGGCAGCCACACTCCTGAACACAAGCAAGCACCAGGATATGGACAGAGGGGGAAAACCCATAAAGACTCCACATTCTAGCTTAAGAAGCAGGAAAAGTGATTCCTACAGTGGGGGGGAATTCCTCATTGTTCTTTTGTATTTCTCGATGTTCTAGCTTCCCAGCCCTAGGTAATCAACCACAAGGTGGTAGTGGGCAGAGGGAAACAGTCACCTAAACCTCGAGGGAAAGGAACCTTTCTTCCTCGGTGATCAGAGGAGCTACGCTCTCACAAAGTGAACCTGCGGCTCTCTGCCTTCCTGCCCCCTGGCCCAGAATGGAGACAGTCACAGAAAGCGCAATGCCCATCCTGAAGCCCCATCTCTGTGACTGGAGGACTAAGAAAGGGAGCCTCAGAGAAACAGGAAGAGCTGGAGAAACTGACCCACACAAATACAGCCAACCGATTCGGGGTCAAGGTGGAAAGGCAATTCAACGGTGAAATGACTGTCTTTTCAATAGTGTTGAAACAATTAGCCATCCAACCTTGATCTACACCTCATATCTTATACAACTATAAATTCAAAATAGGTCATATGGATCTAAGCATAAAATGTAAAACTATAAACCTTTAAGAAGAAAGCAAAGGAAAATTGTTAGGATGTGGAGTTAAACAAAGAGTACCTGGACATCACCCCCAAAGCATGAGCCATTAAAAAGATAATAAAGATAAACCACATTTCCAAATTTAAAAATTCTTGCTCTAAGAAAAACATTGCTAAGAGAATGAAAAAATAAGGTACAGACTAAGAAAAATATTTGCAAATCACACAGGCAACAAAGAATTTTTATCCAGAAAATGTTTTAAAAAAAAATGAAAATAAACCAAGAAAAGAAACATCTTAAGTAAAAATAGCCAAAAGACTTGAAAACAAATAAAAGAGACTTAAAAAACAGTAGAAAAGACCAATGAAACTAAAAACTGGGTCTTTGAAAAGATAAATAAGAAACTGATAAGCCTTTTGCCAGATTCATAAAAAGAGAGCAAGAGAGAAAGGACTCACTCAAATAAAATCAGAAATGAAAGAGAAGTTACAATAAATGCTACAGAAATATAAAGGATTATAAATAGACACTACTATAAAAAGTTATATACTAACAAATTAGACAACCTAGAAAAAATGAATAAATTCCTAAAAAAACAAAAACGACAACCAACAAAACTTCCACCATTAAAACAAGAAATAGAAAAACCAAATAGACTGATTACTAGAAATGAAATTGAATCAGTAATCAAAAAACTCCCAACAAGCAAAAGTTCAGGTCCAGATGGATTCGTAGATGAATTCTACCCAAGTTTTAAAGAACAGTAATAATACCCATTCTTCTCAAACTATTCCCAAAAATAGAAGAAGAACGCATCCACATTCATTCTAAAAGGCCAGCATTACCCCGATACGAAAACCAGACAAAGACACTACAAAAAAAATAAAGCTACAGACCAATAGCTCTGATGAACATAGACGCAAAAACCAAACTCAACACATTAAAAGGATCATTCATCAAGATCAAGTAAGATTTATCTCAGCAGTGCACGGATGGTTCAATATACATAAATTAATCAACATGACACACCACAATAACAAAATAAAAGACAAAAATCATATAATCATCTCAATAGATGAAGTAAAAGCATTTAACAAAATTCAACATTATTCATGATAAAAGTCTCAACAAAGTGGGTTTAGAGGGAACATACTTCAACATAATAAAGGTTATATATGACAAACCCACAGCTAATATCATACTCAATGGTGTAAAGCTGAAACCTTTTCCTCTAAGATCAGGAATAAGAAAAGGATGTCCACTTCTGCTACTTTAATTCAATTTAGTATTAATTCAATACTAAAAGTCATAGCTACAGCAATCAGATAAGAGAAAGAAATAAAAGGCATTCAAATTGGTAAGGAAGAAGTAAAACTCTCACTATTTGCAGATGACAAGATACTTTATACAGAAAACCGTAAAGACTCCACCAAAAAACTAATAAATGAATCCAGTAAAATTGAAGGATACAAAGTTAATATACAGAAATGTGTTGTTTCTATACAGTAATAAGAGACTAGCAGCAAGAGAAATTAAGAAAAAAATCCCCTTTATAACTTCACCAAAAAAAATAAAATAAAATAAAATAAAATAAAATAAAATAAAATAAAATAAAATACTTGGAATAAATGTAACCAAGGAAGTGAAAGACCTATACTCTGAAAACTATAAGACAGTGATGAAAGAAACTGAAGACAACACAAATAAATGAAAAGATATACCATGCTCATGGACTGGAAAAATACTGTTAAAATTTCAAAACTACCCAAAGTAAACTACAAATTCAATAGTAGTTTATTTATTGCTCATCAATTCAATTCTGATGAGCAATCCTCATCAAAAATACCAATAGTATTTTTCACAGAACTAGAATTAATAATCCTAAAATTTATATGGAACTTTATGGTTCCATAAGACCCCAAATAGCCAAACCAATCTTGAGGAAGAACAAAGCAGGAGGTATTATAATTCTAGATTTCAAATTATACTACAAAGCTATAATCAAAACAGTATAGTACTGGCACAAAAACAGACACATGGATCAATGAAACAGAATGGAGAGTCCAGAAATAAACCTACACATATATGGACAATTAGTCTACAACAAAGGGTGCAAGAATATACCATGGGGAAAAGACAATCTCTTCAATAAATGGTGTTGAGAACACGACAGAGCTACATGCAAAAGAATGCTTTCTTATACCATATACAAAAAGAAACTCAAAATGGATGAAAGATCTAAATGTGAAATCCTAAAAGAAAATATAGGCAGTGAACTCTTGAACATCAGCCTTAGCAATATTTTCCTGGAACTATTTCCTCCATTAGCAGAAACAAAAGCAAAAATCAACAATTGGGACTACAACAAAAGGCTTTTGCACAGTAAAGGAAACCATCAACAAAATGAAAAATCAACCTACTGATCGAGAGATTTTTGCAAATGTTATATCTGACAAAAAGTTAATATCCAAAATTAAAAAAAAAAAAAAAAACTCCTATAACCCAACACCAAAATGCAAGCAATCCAATTAAAAATTGGCAGAGGACCTGAATAGACACTTTTCTAAAGACCTATAGATGGGCAACAGACACATGAAAGGTTGCTCAACATCACTAATCAAAAGGAAAATGCAAATCAAAATCACAAAGAGCGAGCACTTCACAGCAGTCAGAATGGCTAGTAACAAGAAGACAAAAAATAACAAATGTTGGTGTGCATGTAGAGAAAAGGGAACTTTCAGGCATTGGTGGTGGGAATGTAAATTGGTGCAGCCACTCTAGAGACTAATACAGAAGTTCCTCAAAAAAATAAAAATAGAAATACCATATGATCTAGTAATTCTGGGTATTTTCCCCCCAAAAATAAAAACACTAATTATATGCATCACTATGTTTATTGAGGCCTTATTTACAATAGCTAAGATATGGAAAAGCCCAAAATGTCCACTGATAATGAATGGATAAAGATGTGGTATACATACACAATGGGAATATTACTCAGCCACAAAAAAGAATGGAAACTTGCCATTCGAGACAAGATAGATGGCCCTAGAGAGTATTATGCCAAATAAAATGTCAGAGAAAGATACCATACGATCTCACTCATATGTGGAATCTAAAAACAAACATACAGCAACAACAACAAAAACAGAAACAGATTCATAAATACAGAGAAAAAAATTGGTGGTTGGCAGACGGAAGCATGGTGGTGGAGGGGGTCACAAGAGGTGAAGAGGATTAAGAGGTACAGACTTCCAGTTACAAAATAAAGATGTCACAGGGATGAAAAGTACAGCGTTGGGTGTGTATAGTCAATAATATTGTAATAACTTTGTATAATGACAGATGGTAACTACACTTATCATGGCATTTTGTAAAGTATACAATTGTTGAATAACTATGCTGTACACCCGAAACTAATAATATTTCATGTCAACTATACTTCGATCAAAAATTTAAAAATTAAAAAAAAAGACTTAACAGACACTTCACCAAAAAAACCATACAAATGGCTGCAGATAAGCACATGAAAAAATGTTCAACATCATTAGCCATTAGGGAAATGCAGACTAAAACCACAATGAGATACCATTTCGCATCTACTAGAACGGCTAAAATAAAAAATACTGGTAATATCAAATGCTGACAGGGATGTCAAGCACCGGCAACTCCAATACCTGGCTTGTGGGAATGCACAATGTGAACTCTAGAAAATGATTTGACATTTCCTTAAAAGGTTAAATGTACACCTACCACATAATCCAGCCATTTCACTCCCAAGTATTTACCCCAGAGAAAGGAAAGCATGTGTTCATGTAAAGACCTGGACACAAAGGTTCACAGTTAGCATTATTTGTAACACCCACAAATTGGGACAATGCAAATCTTCTTCAGTGGGTTAATGGACAAACACATTGTAATACTTCCACACAAAGGAATCCTACTCAGGGATTCAGAGGAACATGCTATCGATCCCCACAAATGGGATGACATTGAAGGAAAAGGCATCACACTGAATGAAAGAAATCCACTTCAAAAGATTACACACTACAGCCTTCCATTTAAACAACACTTTTACAAAGACCAAGCTACAGAGCTGGAGAACAGACCAGTGGTTGCCAGGATTCAGGGGGTGGGAGAGAATGCAGCCTGAGGACATTTTCTGAGGGGAGGAAACAGTTGTGGGATGGTTACAAAATCCACACGTGTTAAAACTCACAGAACTGTATGGCAAAAAAAAAAAAGAAAGAAAGAAAGCAAGAAAGCAATTTTAATCCATGTTAGCCTTTTAACCAACATAAAAATACTTCAAATTTACAATAACATCTTGCATAACTAAATTGTGTAACTAATTGTGCTGAATATTGCCACAGAAACGGGTTTTAAAGACAATGGAACGTGTAGTATTAAGGATTATTTAAACCGGCTTTATTTATAAAACATTTAAAAAGTCACCACAAAACTGTTTCTTCCCAAAGTTAACTGCTCAATCACAAAAATATATGACTCTTCCACAGTAGGAAAAACAATATTCAACAGAGCCGACGGTTCTAGTCATACAGGCATCTGGCTTTTGAGACGTTGATGCTACGAAGCAGGTGAATCATCAGAGAACCAGACGCATGATCTGCGAGCCATCCAAAGTGTGTCCACTACTACCTGGTCCCACCTCTAGCCCCATGGGGTTTCACAAACATCCTCCATTTCCTCAACAGGAAGCACTCACTGCACATACAGTTTGTTTTAAAGCTGGAGGAGCAGGGACACAGAAGGAAAAGGTCAAGTTTCACTGAGAATGCCCTCACGTCATCGTTCCCACCACAAAGGGCGGGCGCCTCCACCGTGAGCCCACGCCTGCCCCTAATTTCCATACACCTCATGTCAGAACTGCTGCTCTGCCCAATGGTGTGAGCAAAGGAGAGAAACAGCTCTCAACCAACACTGAACTGAAATGATCCAACCCAGGGCTAAAATACTATGGTAAAATCATATTCGAAGACACATCTCTGCACTATTTCTGTCAAAACAGGATAGCCTTCCATTGCCTCAAAGCATTTCTAAAGAGTCATTTTCGCCTATTTCAAAGAAAAACAATAACCGTTCAAAGAGGACCGCGGACGTCACCATCCCACTTCCAGCGATACACCTTTCGTATTCGAGTACCCACTAGCCACACAATAGTGCAAGGTAGTCAAATCTGTGTTACTTTAAAAAGTGTTCTTGAAATAGAATTTTTATTTTAATGTGAAGAAGGTATGGATAGTTTCTTTTCCTTTCCATTTTTCTTACTTTTCAAAGGTTCCCTCTACTGAAACATTAAAACAGTTGAGTTCCCTTTCTTCTACTCTTGATGTAATTTGCCATAAATTAATGGCTGAAGACCATTATGTTTTCATTATTAATCCTCTTGAGGAAATCCTACTTTTTGATCTAATATCCCACCATCACCACCAAAGGGGGCGGGGGTAACATACATTAAACTTTGAGATAACGCTGCTCTCACCAATTATTACAAAAATAATTCAAACACAAACATAAGGAGAGTTTGGATGTTTTTAAATGGGAGACCCCTCCTTGATCTGTTTAACTTGCTTGAGAACAGTGCAGAAGAACATGAACATTTAATAAGCCGACTCTGTTTATAATATTTCAAGCCTGAAGTACATACCACATTATTTTTTAGAAAGTGAAAACTTCTTAGGGTTCTTTACGTACTGAAAAATAATCCGCTGATCAGAAATGACTGAACCTTGAAGTCCACCCAGGGAGCGCTGCCTTCTGTCCCATGTCAGAAGTGGAAAGTGATGTCAGGTGGGCCAACAGGGCCAGGCTCTCCTTTCGGCTGCCTTGGATGCTATAATTTCTATTAGTCTTAGTGGACAGAGACAGTCTGCATTCAAAATCAAAAATCAAATCAATACACAGAACTTCACACATGCCTTTTTTTTTTTTTAAGAAAACTAACTCATTTTACATGATTTAGAGACTGAAGTTTGAGGATTTTTTTTTCAGGCTGGAATAGATTAGCAATGCCTCCTGGGAAAAATGCAAGTTAGAAAATCAGGACTGAGAACACAACTGTCAACAGCCAAATGAAGAAAGAAAAAACTGGATGCCATTCTGCGATGCTACCAAGTCAGGAGAGAAATTCCGATGGCTCCTAGGTACCGGGAACATGCCATCCGTGTGCAGTGCACGGCAGACAAGTCCTAACCTAACAATAGGGCCGGGTGAGATACTCCACAAATACTCCACAAATACTCCACAAATCCCCTACAACTAAATAATTCTTAGTCTGTAATGCTAGCATAAGAATCAGACCTGTGTAGAATGGGAGCTCCTGAAAGGTTCTGTCTTCTTCATCACGCCAGCACGGTGCCTGGTTCCTGAGGGACACTCAGTAAACTGACCAGACAGAATGTAAAGAAGAAACTGGACTACTGACAAGGGCCATACCCCACGGCGGGTGTTCGGGGCGCCCCTGGAGCGGCCGTCAGCAGCAACACCTCCTCCACTTTGGAGCGGTTTTGTAACTGCAGCAGCAGCCCACAGAAGAGAACAATTTTCTCAGACAAAATTCACTCTTCAGCTAATTTCATAGTTAATAGCTTGTACTGAGAGAAGTCTCAGCTCTGCCAATTTTTCACAGCTCATTTGTGTTAGCATCATCAACATTACCTTCAACCTATGGTTCTGTGTAGGAATCTTTTTAAGCCAGGTGACGGTTTTGTAGCTGCTGTTTTAATTCGCACTGATTAACATAACCTGTAAGCCTATTGAACAAACACAGCAAGTGACAACAGGCTGACAGCAAACGAGAGGAAGGCC
>JAPYYJ010002883.1:0-12210 GCA_028533885.1 Nasua narica | reverse complement strand
GTTTGGCGATTGTGGCCATTGCTGCTATGAACATTGGGGTACATGTGGCCCTTCTTTGTACTGCATCTGCTTCTTTGGGGTAAACACCGAGTAGTGCAATTGCAGGGTCATAGGGTAGCTGTATATTTAATTTCCTGAGGAATCTCCATACTGTTTTCCAAAGTGGCTGCACCAACTTGCATCCCCACCAACAGTGGAGCAGATCCAATCATATGTTTTTACTCTACAAAATTAGAGACCACTTATCCAAACAAGACAGGCATGGCTCCAAACATTCTCAAACTGCTGTCGTACAGCTGGACAACGTTTTATCATAATGATTCCTCACCTCCCAGCTTTTACCCAGAAATGTTTTTTTTTCCCCGGGAAAAGTAGGGCTCCAGCTCTCTTTGGTGATGTTCCCCGCCTCAGCTTCATGTGGTGGGAAATTGCTTTTTATTCTTCACCTTAGGCTTTTTGCAATACAAGTACACTTTTAGGGTCATGATTAATGTGCTTAATGGACTATCCATTTTAAAAATCAATGAAAAGAATTTATATTAAAAATAGAAGGCAATTAGATTGATTTGGATGACCTATTTTTAATCAACCCCATTATTTATGGATCTGAAAACTCTGAGGACGTCTTTCTCCGAAGCATTCAAGGATCCGCTCTTCTGTTATTAGGTGTGGATAGTTTTAAAACAGGATGCACCGGTTTAATAGATAATTTACTATATACTTAAAAAAAAATTTACTTACCTTAGAAGTGTTCTAAGATTCTCTGTCTTCTTCAACAAGTCATTGCAATTCTGTCTTTTCTCCCAGGGTCGACTGCGGTCAGAAATCACTCTGTTTTGGTTTTTGCAAAGTTTTGGTGCATCCAGCCCTTAAAGTTAACTTTTGTTTTCATAGTGTTAGGTCTTCTCTCAACTATCTTTATCTTTTTATATTCAACTATCATCACCATTCTTGTAAGGCTATTTCTTGTAAGAGATAGGAATTATTTCTGTGTCTCTCTCATTTATCACAATGATTTCTTAACATGGTGGTAAAATGCACAGAATGTAGGCTTCTTAGG
This sequence comes from Nasua narica, assembly GCA_028533885.1. Taxonomy (NCBI): domain Eukaryota; kingdom Metazoa; phylum Chordata; class Mammalia; order Carnivora; family Procyonidae; genus Nasua; species Nasua narica. Next base: position 11,150 of record JAPYYJ010002883.1, on the reverse strand, counting down.
AATTCTCACCTGTTTTCTCATCTTCCATATCTTGAATGTCTTGCTTAATATCCAGATTTTTTTTCCTGTTGCTGAGTAGAATGCGTATTTTAGAGCTCTTTATGATTTTACTTAATTCTACTGTTTTGGAAATAATTGACAAAAGCAGTAATAACTTCTATTTCAGTATATCTACTCCTTTCTATGGTCCATGAGTAGTTATTTTTACCTCACATTGAATTTATATGAAAATGTTATGTTCTTCATTTGCAGTCATTCCTCTGCTAGTGTTCAGAGGAGGAAAAACTACAGAAACCAATGTCTCCTTTCTCTGGAACATTTGTTAGTTGTTCGTACTGAGTGTCCTTGCGCCTGATCGTCCATCCCTGAAGGAACTGTGAACTGCTCATATCCTGAAGATGTCGACACAAAAAGAGCAAACCTTTTAGAATATCTAAAAGTAAGGGGGTGCCTGGGTGGCTCAGTGGATTAAAGCCTCTGCCTTCGGCTCAGGTCATGATCTCAGGGTCCTGGGATTGAGCCCTGCATCGGGCTCTCTGCTCAGCAGGGAGCCTGCTTCCGCCTCTCTCTCTGCCTGCCTCTCTGCCTACTTGTGATTTCTCTCTCTCTCTGTCAAATAAATAAATAAAATCTTAAAAAAAAAAAAAAGAATATCTAAAAGTAGGAAAGAGAGTTTTATTTGTGGCCAAGTTAGGACAGCTGCCCAGGAACCACTATTCATAGGAAGAAAGTGCTCCAGAGAATGAACGGCTTTTACAGGAATATATACTTTTTACATCTTGTAAAATCTCAAAAGGTTATAGATTAACACGTAGGCAGCAGTTTCATTGGCAAGTAATGCAGGGAGTGGGAGCGTTGATCCATATCTCAAGGACAAGAGGGTTTCCCTTAAGGCTACTCATTCACAAAGCAGATGTACTACACATGTGCGGTGAGCCATAAACCAGGCTTTTGGTTTGAACAAAGTTTATATATAGCCACGTTGACTTGGAAAGAAATCTAAAATGACTTCCCTTGTATATCAGAACTTTAGAGAGTTTTTCTGTCATCATTATTTGAAAAAAATCTTAGTTTTGGTTAAGTGTAATTTATATAAAGTAGCATTTATTGATTCTGTGTAGGGTCTATGAGTTTTAACAAACGCATTGTCATGTAATAACCCCCATGATCAAGATATAGGAGAGTTTCATTCATCTCCCAAATTCCCTTGTGCTTTTCTTATCAAGCCCTCACCCACCCCCAGGCCACCACCTTAGAGTCATTGACTTCAAGTGTAATTCTCTTATGGTCAGAGAATCATATTTTGTGTGATTTCAGTTCTTTTAAATTTGTTGAGGATTTTTTTTATGGTCCAAAATATGGTCAATCTTGGTGATCGCACACTTGAAAAGAATATATATTCTGCTGCTGTTGTATGTCAGTTAAGTCAAGTGTGATTGTATTAGTCAGGCCTTCCATACCCTTCCTGATTTTATATCTACTTGCTTTATCAGTTATGAAGATAAGAATTTTGAATTTCTCAACTAAAATTGCAGATTCGTTTATTTCCTCATTCAATTCTATCAATTTTCACTACATGTATTTTGAGACTCTGCTGCTATCTACATTTAGGATGGTTATGTCTTCTCAGTGAACTGATCACTTTGTCATTTTATAATTTGTCCCTCTTTATTTGTGGCACATTCTTGCCCTGAAGTCTAACTTGTCTGTTATTAATATAACCATACCGTCTTAGGTTTGATTAGTGTTTGGTATATCCTTTTCCATTCATTTTCTTTTAATTTATTTATGTCTTTATGTTTAAGACAGATTTCTTATAGACAGCCTGTAGTAGGATTGTAGTAGCATATTGCATTAAAAAGTTCTATCTGGTGTCTCTGCTTATTATTTAGTTAGTTTAGATCATTTACATTTAGCATAATTATTGATATGATTGGAATGCAATCTACCTTCTTCCTGGTTGTTTTCTCTTGTCCCATCTTTTTGTTGTTGCTGTTCTCTTTTCCTCTACCTCAGCTTACTTTTAGATTAATTATTTTCTATGATTCCATTTATCTTCAGCTATTGGCTTAAACATTTTTAAATGGTTGTCCTACAGTTTACAACATTTTTTTTATTTCTCACAATCTACCTTCAAATGATGTCATATCATTTCAAACACAGCATAAGAGCCTTAAAACGGTATACTTGCAATTTCTCCATCCCAACCTTTGTGCTATTATCATCATGCATTTTACTTTTACACATTATGAACCCTGTAACACATTGTTTCTATTTTTGCTTCAGAGAGTTAATTATTTTTTAGAGCAAGTGAGAATATGAATTTTTTTATTTGTGCTTTCATTTTTACCATTTCTGGGGATATTCAATTTTTTAAAAACTCTGTTATAATTGTCCTTCTCTCTAAAGAATTTCCCTTAACATTTCTTATAATATGGGAGCCTGGGTGGCTCAGTTGTTAAGCAACTGCCTTCGGCTCAGGTCACGATCCCGGAGTCCCCGGATTGAGTCCTGCTTCGGGCTCCCTCCTCAGCGGGGAGTCTGCTTCTCCATCTGACCTCTCCCTCTCATGCTCCCTCTTTCTCTTTCTCTCTCTCTCTCAAATAAATAAAATCTTAAAAAAAAAAGTCTTATTAACATTTCTTACAATATAACTGCTGGCAATAACAATTCTTGGCTTTAAAAAGTATATATTTTTTTCCTGGCTTTTTTTTTTTTTTGGTCTGAAAAGCTCTTCATTTGGTCTTCAGTGTGAAAGATAATTTCGCTGGGATCTGCAGCGATAGTGTAGCAGGTGCGTGGGACTCTCGGACCGTCTGCCTGGTTCAGAGCCTGCCCCTGACTTTTCCTAGTTGCGTGAGTTTGGGAAAGTATTTACCGTTTTGTGCCTCTGCTTTCTCAACAGGGGATAGGAAAAGCACTTTCCTCTTGTGGTCTTTAACAGCTGCTGGAATGGCACAGTATGCACGTATCAGCCTTTGTCTAACTGACTTGCTATGGACGAGTAGATGGTTCTCATCTTTGATCTCTCTCTGTTGAAAAAAACAGAGCTGTGCATTTCCTTGGGCCTGCATGCCACAGATTGAGAAGCGTGCGGAAGTGAGCAGAGTTAATTCAGAGATCACGAATTGGTAATTGCACGTAATATTTGATAGACTTTGCCAGACTGCTGAATTTGGGGTCTACCGGTCGACAGTGTGGCAAGAAATATCTTCCTCAGTGTCCTGTGTTACAGGATCTTTGACCTTTGCTCCTCCAATCTGCTAATCTAGATAAATTCTTAGCTTATAGTAGCTTTCCTTATTATGTTGAGCATATTTTTATAGGTTTAATGGTCACTGTTTTTTCCTTTTTTCTTTTCCTGTAAACTGTCATTTTTCTGGTACTTTGCCCATGACAGACTCTGCTTAGGAGATTGATGGGACTCAAGGATGGCCCTGACTGAATGACTCTTTGAAAAGGTCATATAAGGGGATGGGGAGGTGCGTCCTGGGGCAATCCACTTCCTGTAAATTAGTAATAACAATAACCCTGTTCATGGAGCAGACTGTGCTAAGCAGCTTACATTGTGTCTTTCAATCATCTCAGCAAAGATGGGGGACGACGCATGTTGAAGTCCCAATTCTTCAACTTGTGACTAAGACCACCTTGGGTGATTTATCTGAGCTTTAGTCCTGTCATCTGGAAAATGGGAATAGTGTTCACTTCATAGGGTTATGGAAATTAAGTCAGACAAGCTATGTAAAAGCACCTGGTCCGGTGCTTGAGATGAACCATGTTGACCACTAAGGAACTTAGTTTGCTGATTTGCAGGCGTGGGGCTGGGGAACAGGGAGAAGGGAGGGGCAACTTCTACATTTCCTGGCAATGCCCTGAGTGGCAGTGACAGGAGCCTGTGGGTCCAAGGTAGGTAGTTAGAATGGAATCTGGGTGGAGGCGCCATTTTCCAATTAGCATCCCAAATCTCAGGCCTGGAAAAAGCTACCAACTTATTTCAGAGAATAGCTCTTGGATCTATCTTTAAACTTTTAAAGAGCCAAATGGAAACCAAATAAGTATTAGCGCAAGTATAAAGACAGAGATTTCTAAATGGCTCTGGAATAAGGGCTTTAGCTAAATTGCTTTCCTTCTCCCTTTCTTCGAGGGCAGCACTTTTGCATTTTCCAGGTACCTGCTTTGTGCTTGCTTTCTTGGCTTTTACAGGACACCTACCCTGTGGCGGATGGAGCCTAATGGACCATTTTGCCTCAGAAAGGTCTGAGAATATCACACTTCTTTGCCGCAAACTTGAATGGCTGTGAGAGGGCACTGTTGCCTTTCAAGCTGTGGCTTTCCTCCTTACCGGAGCGTGAGGCTTGTACTAACCTTGCTGATGGCTTTGAGGACCGTGGCAAGGAAATTTCTAAGCCGTGGTGTTTCCTTGGGTTGCATTTCCTCTAGCAGCTCATCTGTTGGATGATAAGGTTCAGCTCTGCTCCTTTTGTTGGGGATTATTACATTCGTCTTGGTGTCTACTTGTCCTTTTATTGAATACAAGTGTCAGGAAGGGGAGAATGTCCATTAATGTCACAGAGAGGGTCAACTGATGTGAAACTAACATCCTGGAGTTGGGCTCATGCATCCCACTGCTGGGAAGAGTAGGTAACATGAGACCTGATCTCATCATTCATGGAAGCAAGTCAAGAAGGCAGGCGTGACTTTGTCAGGCCACCTGAAAAAGCCCTCATTACTACTCACCTACACCGATTCTGCTTACAATTCGTCTCTATTGGGAAACCTGTTTGGGAACATAGGTGTCACACAGCCATAGCTATATGCTATATTTACAGGGAAGCCTAAATAAATGATCTTTCCCTCTTCCTGCCTCTTAGAGGGGACAGAATCCTAAACAGTGGACAGTGCCACAACTAAATGATAACAGTGACAGTAATTATGATAATGAGTATATTTTTCTGGTTAAGTATCTTCTTTTTTTCATGTGAGATTTATCATTACAGAAGACTGCATAAAACATCCATCTATAATGGAAAGAACACTTGTAAAGCAAGCAACACTGGAACCCCATAAAGATCAAGAAATGAGACGTTGCCAGGCCCCCCAGAAACTCATTGTGTGCCCCCTCCCACTTACGTGACCTCTCTTCTGACATTGTGATGATAGCACCCTTATCTCCTACAGTTTTGCAGACTGTGAATATACCCCTAAACCATAGGTTCTTTTGGCCTATTCCTGAGCTAAAAACGTGCAGTATGGTTTCCTTTGTGCTGTCTTACCAGGTTGGGAGGAGGACTTTGAGATGGAGTCTGAGGCAGGAAGTTTATTTGGGGTACTCAAGATCGACCCCTGTGGGAGGGAACGGATGGAAATGGGGGTGGACAGAAGGAGACGTTGGCTGCCCCCATGGTGGTTCTGATGCTAGATTGATCTCTGGACCGCTCCAAGTTGGACCAAGAGGGCCGGGCCTTTTAACATTGATCCGTTGTTGCATCTGGACCCCCCCAGGAAGGAGCACAACCTTAGGCCAGGAGGCCGTCTCTGCAGCTGAGGTGAGCCCGGAAGAGGCTGCAGCTAAAGCCACCTACACACCAAAGAACTCAAGTGGCAGCTTCTCCCTCAGCACAGGAAGATGCTGCTTAGGGTTACCATACTTTCAAGGGCCACATAAATGTTTCCATTTCTTTTAAAATCAGAAGGAAAAAATAGATATAACCTAGCTTGGATTATATTAGTCTTTATACCCATGCAGTCATAAAAATATAAATTTTAATATATATGCATGTATTTTTTTTTTTTATGGAGGAAGAGCCTCATGAAGCAACACTACCTAGGGCACATGAAAGTCTTAATGCTGCCTTGTTGGGTCCTGTGTTACAAGGGTCTGGGTGGTACAGCACAGCATCCCCTACAGTCAGTGAGTATGGCATTTGCTTTTGGCACGAGAGAATTCTTTTTTATTAAGACATTTCCTCATCACCCCGCTCCCCAATTTCACTGAACGTTTTGATCTTTAATTTTATCAACTGCCATTTTAGTGTCTATCAGTATGATTGTGTTGGTTTTCACCTTCACTCATCAAGTATTGTGAATTGTCTTCATTAATTTCCCAATGTTAAGCAATCCCAGAATATACCCCACTTGGTCAAAGAGCTTTGTTCCTTCTCCTGCTGCTGGACTTTATTTTTATCCATCATTGTAAGCAAGCATGTTCCATAATATTCTTTCTTTGTCCTGTCCTATTTAGGTTTTTGTTGTCTTAGCAACCGCCTGTTTGATTGAGTAGATTGGGAACCTTTCCATATTGTGTGTGTGTTTGTGTGTGTATGTGTGTTTTGAAAGAGCATAAATGACATGGGGATTGTTTATTTAGCAAAATTGGTAAAACTTTATGATAAGCTCTGTGAAATTTGAAATATGTTTAGCGTGCAATAAATGTCTCCTGCATTAAACTAAATCCAAATGGTGCCTCATGGAAAACTTGTTTTGCAAGGTCTTAAAAAAATATTTCCCGGTTGAAAACACTGGTTTAAGCTAAGTTAAACCACTTTCTTTACAAGATTCTCAGAATATTTGTACTCTAATTACATCTTTAAGAGGCACTAACATATTTCTCACTTCTCAAAATTGTAAGACCCTCACGTCCTGCAGAACACAATCTAAGGAGTACTAAAATATGTACATTTTTCTGTCTCTTCCCTAGAAATTTTAGGTTTTACTCGTTGTTGTCTTATTTACTTACTTACTTACTTGTCAACATGCCACTTTTTTTTTGGTGGAGTAGAAATGATATAGCAAAACTTATTAGAAGTGTGTCAAAAATAATCACACACAGATTCTTTATGATCTCCATGAGAGCTTGAGTAGTATGGATGAAGTAGTTTTCATACATGAATGTATAAAATACTATACATGATATATACATGTATAATATACATTCATGTATAAAAGCTATGGATGGATGAAGTACTTTTTATATGTAAATATTGGAATACCCATTTTGGCTGCTGAGCAATCACTTCTTCATGGGTTCTTGGCCATGTTCTAGACCTGAGCTGTCCAGTGCTCTTGCGTATAGCCACGTGGCAATTAGAATTAAAATTAATATTTAAATTTCAGTGACTCAGTCACACTAGTCACATTTCAAGCGCTCAACAGCCAAATGTGGCTTGGTCACTGGCTACCATATTGGACAGAGCAGATAGGAGCACATCCATCATCATCAAATTCTGTTGGATGGGCTGTTCCGGATGGTTCAGATAACTGACGAATCTGTATTTTAAACCAGGACTCATAACTTAATTTGGAAGAGTATCTACTAATGGTCTTCTGTGATAACTAATATTTTAGTCTCATTTAATCTCACTTTTCTGAAATAAATTCTCCAAGTAGAAGCAGGCAGGTTTGTTTATCCAATAAGGGAGGACCTGCATTCAGTTTCATAACAATGTTTGATGTGAATGGTTTCAGACTCAGTAAGAATTTACTTTTGACATGCCTTAAAGATTAACTTTTTTCTCCCCACAAGACTGTCAGTGCTTGCAGACAAGGATCACATCTTCCTGCCTATGGTACTAATCCCAGGGCCGAGAAATAGAAATCTGTTACCCTAATGAGTAATCTTCAAGATGATGGAGTTCACAAAGCCAGAGATTACTTCTCCCAACAGAACTTCCAATGATACTTTAGTTGATGAATGTATTGATGGCAGCTCAGTTAATGTGCTTTGGCCCAAGCCATCATACAGATATGTATTGCCCATTGCTTTAGTGATAAAAATCCAAAATGCTTAGCATGAGATGCTGTGTGATCTAGATCTGCCTACATATCGAGCCTCATCTCATAAGACTCTTTTTCTAGAGTGCTCCCTGTATACTGGCCTTCTTCCAGGTCCTCAAATGTCTGGCTTCTCCCTCTGGTTCTAGTAGATCAGCTCAGCAGCCTGTTCTTCCAGAATGAATTGTTATTCTGGGGGGGGGGGGGGCGCTGTCAATCATATGGCCTCAGCTCTGCTGCAGAGGTGAGGGTGTGACTTAGGATGGGCCAGGGACATCCCTCTATGGAAAGATGCTGGGAGAGAAGCCTTCTTCCTTCTAGAGTTGCCAGGCGTCAAAGCTGTCTGTGGCTCACATGTCCCAGGCTTTGCATCCAGGAAACTATGTGCAATAGGGGAGAATCAGAGCATCCCTCAGAGAAGCAAAGCTGGGGGGCCAAAGAGGTGAGTGGGGACAGAAGGGCTCCTTAAGCCAAGCACAGAAAAATATTAACAGTAAAAGAAGTGGATACATTTGACTACATTAAACTTAAGATAAATCAAAAGATACCATAAAATAAAGAAACAGAGTGGGAGAAGGCTTTTGCAGGGAAAACAAAAGCACATGTAATACAATGATATATAGTATATTTATTCCAGGTCAATATGAATCAATCAGTAAGACAGGAAACACAATAGAAACATGAGGCAAAGATTTGAACATGCCCTTCTCAACAGCTGAACTCTCAATGGCCAATAAACACATGAAAAAGCACTCTGCATCATTCATAGGGAAATACAAAATAAAACAATAAGATACCATTATGCACTATTGGGCTGGTAAGAATTTTAAAAGTCTGGTAATAATACCAAGAGTTGGCAAGGGTATGTTCAACTAGAATTTGAAGACCCGCTGGTAAGAACGTAAATTAGGTCCACCACTTTGGAAAACACTTGGACATTATCTACACACTTTGAATCAACGATTCTGTGCTTAAGGAGTATATGCCCCAGAGAGATTTATATACCCTTAGAGAAGCTTGTGAACACGTGCAGAAAGGAACACAGATGAGAATGTTATCTTAATCTGTGCAGCCCCAAACTGGAATCGTACTACGTGAGTTTGCTTGGGCTGCCATAACAAAGGACCCTAGAGTGGGTAGCTAAACAACAGAATTTTATTTCATCACAATTCTGGAGGCCGGAAGTCTGAAATCAAGGTGTTGGCAGGCTTCTTTTCTCTGAGGACCTTCTCCTTGGTTTATAAATGCCTGTGTTCTTAGCTTGTAGACGCTTGGCTCGGCCCCAGTCTCTGTCTCCATCCTCATTTCACCTTCTCCTCTGTCTTCTTGCTTTCTCTGATAAAGACACACGTCACTGGATCTGGGGTCCACTCTAATCCAGGACGATCTCATTTCAAGATCTTACCTTAATGACAACTGCAAAGATTTTTCCAATACAGTTCATTTATAGGTTTTGGAAGACATGTCTTTTTGAGGGACCACTGCTCAACCCACTACACAGGTGATACAGTGGGGGTTCGGACCCTGTGCTGATGGGAGCCAGCTACCTATTGGAGGTTTAATGGTTGCCTCTTTCTCTGGTGGTGGATGGGGATGGTGCAATGTTGGAAGAGAATGTGCTAGCTGGTGCACTGTTTCGGGCAGTTGGGACATATGGGGGAAGTAGCAGCCCTAAGAACAATGGAACAGGATGGCTATGGTACCTGGACTCATGTTCTGGGCATCGATAATAAGCTGAGAGCAGAGGTCCCCTTGGTAGCATAGAAAAGAGGCTCATCTTCTGCAGGGGGGAGGCAGAGAGAGCTGAGGTCCTGGCCCAGGACTGAATGCTCATTGTGGCTGAGCTCTGGAAAAGGTGAAATCCCCAGACATAGCAGGTGTACTGTGCCCAGGTCAGGGTTCTGGCTGGGAAAGAACTGGAAGTTTAGGCTGGTGTCTTCAGCAACCTGGCATTCCCAGAGCCTGGGAAAGAGCTCACTGGTCCTTATGTGTGAGCACCTCCTCCCTTTTTACTTGGAGACGGTGAAGAGGCTTCATCCTCTCCCTCCAGCCCCCTGGCTCTAACTAGGCTAAGTCAAAACAAAACCTAACAGGTGCCGCGCTGGGTATGCCGCAGGCTGCAAAACCAAGGCAGCATGTTCCAAAAGGAGTCAGGAGCCCACAGCTGTACCTTTGACAAAATTACAGGGGTATTATTGTTTAGATGGAGATACGGACAAGGATGTGTGTTAGTAACATTATAATTATATCTATGCAGTATATAATTATATCAATATTAATATAATGAACTACCCAGTGCATTAATTGTAAAAAAGGAAAGAGTTTAAACATCATGAAAGAATAAACTGATGATTCGCAGACGATATAATTGTCTACTGAGAAAATTCAAAAGAATAAAGCAAATGAGAAACATGTAGAATTAATTAAGGATTTTATCAAGTGACTGAATTTTTTTCCCCTAGCCTCCCTACCTTTCTAGGTAGCTGATATTAAAAAAAAATAAACACGTGAATAAAATTCTCCAGTTTTCTCACATATCAACTACTAACTATAATATATAGTAGGAAAATAGAAAAATTGGAATATAAAGTAAGAAATATATAGAGTCTGTATGATTGTAACTGTAAACATTTTTTGAAGGAGGCAAAAAATTTCAAAAAATTAGCTGATATACTATGAATGGCTTGACAAAATATGGTATAATACAAATGTTAATTCAAGATTAATGAGTTAATTGGTCGGTTGGATATTTAACTATATAACTTTTTGTTTTTTAAAAAATAGCTTATTATACAAAATTAGTCAAGTAATGTAGATAGTGCAAAAAAAGAGAAAGAAGTTGAGAATTCTGTAGAAATAATTATAATAGATTTAATACTCCTTCAGACAGGTGTCTCTGAATATGACATATATAGATCTATGGGTGCTAAGAGAATACTACTAAACTTCATATTTCAGAACTCAGTAATACATCATGGACATCTTTCCAGGTTAAATAAGTATACAACCACATCATCACAGCATTCCCTTAGGGTGCACCAAGATTTACATGAGTGGTTCTCTATTCTTGGGCATTGCTGTTATTCTTTTCTCTTATTAAAAATGCTACATACTAAATAGTTCATATATTTATCATAATTCCAATAAATATCTTCATAGATTTTTTTTATTTTTTTATTTATTTTTTTTTTTTTTAAGATTTTATTTATTTATTTATTAGGAAAGAGAGAGAGTGTGAGAGAGCATGAGAAGGGAGAAGATCAGAGTGAGAAGCGGACTCCCCATGGAGCTAGGAGCCCGATGTGGGACTCGATCCCGGGACTCCGGGATCATGACCTGAGCCGAAGGCAGTCGCTCAACCAACTGCGCCACCCAGGGGC
>JAPYYJ010002882.1:0-12210 GCA_028533885.1 Nasua narica | reverse complement strand
GGGCTTGATCCCAGGACCCCAAGATCATGACCCAAGCCGAAATCAAGAGTTGGATGCTTAACTGACTGAGCCACCCAGGCACACCTTGGGACCATTTTTCTAACAGCATTTGCTCACTTTATGTCTCTGTGTCAATTTTGGTAATTCTTGCAATATTTTGCACTTTTTCATTATTATAATTGTTGTGGTGATCTGTGATTGGCAATCTCTGATTTAATTTGTAATTGTTTCGGGATACCACAAGCCACACACATATATGATGGTAAACTTAATAAATAAATGTTGTATGTGTTCTAATTGCTCCATAGACCACCATTCCTCTATCTCTCCTTCTCTTCAGGCCTCCCTATTCCCCGAGACACTACAATATTGAAATTAGTCCATTTAATAACCCTATAATGACCTCTAAGTGTTCATGTGAAAGGAAGAGTCACTCATGTGTCTCTCTTTAAATCAACAGCTAGAAGTGATTAAGCTTAGTGAGGAAGGCAGGCTGAAAGCTGAGACAGCCTTAAAGCCTTGTGCCAAACAGCCAAGTTGTGAATGCAAATAAAAATTTATCGAAGGAAATTAAAAGTGCTACTCTAGTAAACACACAAATGATAAGAAAATGATTATGTCTTATCACTGACATGGAGAAAGTTTTAATGGTCTGGGTAGAAGATCACACCAGCCACAACATTCCCTTAAATCAAAGCCTATTTCAGAGCAAGGCCCTAACTCTCTTCAATTTTATAAAGTCTGAGAGGTAAGGAAGCTTCAGAGGTTGGTTCATGAGGTGTAAGGAAAGAAGCCATCTCCACAACATGTGGAGTGCAAGGTGCAAGGTGAAGCAGCAAGTGGTGATACAGAAGCTACAGCAAGTTCTCCAGAAGATCTAGCTAAGGTCATCGTGAAGGTGTCTACATTAAACAACAGATTTTCAATATAGACAAAACCACCTTGTATTAGAAGCAGATGCCACCTAGGACTTTCGTAGCTAGAGAGGAGAAGTCAATGTCTGGCTTCAAAGCTTTGATACCTAACTCTCTTGTAAGGGGCTGATGCAGCTGGTGACTTGAAGTTGAATCCAGTGCTCATTAGCCACTCCAAAACTCCTAGGACCCTTAAGAATTATGCTCAATCTATGCCACCTGTGCTCTATAAAGGAAACGACAGTCCAGATGATAGCACACCTGTTTACCACATGGCTTACTGAATATTTTAAGCCAATTGTTGGGAAAATGATTCTTTTCAAAATATTACTTCTCTTTGACAATGTACCTGGTCACCCAAGAGCTCTGGAGATGTCCAGTGAGATTAGTGTTGTTTTCCTGCCTGCTAACTCAATATCTATTCTGCAGCCCACTTGAAAGTCTTACGATTTAAGAAATACATTTTGTAAGGCTATAACTACCATAGATAATGCCTCCTCTGAAGGATCTGGGCAAAGTCAATTGAAAATCTTTTGGAAAGAATTCATCAGTCTAGATGTCATTAAGAACATTCGTGATTCACGGGGAAAAGTCAAAATACCAACACTAACAGAAGTGTGGAAGAAGTTGATTCCAATCATCATGGATGACTTGGAGAAAGCTCAGAACCTCAGTGGAGGAAGTAACTGCAGATGTAGTAGGAATAGCAAAAGAACTAGAATTAGAAGTGGAGCCTGAAGATGGGACTGAGCTGTTGCAATTTTATGATAACAGAAGTTGCTTCTTATGGATGTGAGAAAAAAGTGGTTTCTTGAGATGGCATCTACTCTTGGTGAAGATGCTGTGAAGATTGTTGAAATGACAGTAAAAGATTTGGAATATTACGTAACTTTGTTGATAAAGTAACCTCAGGGTTTGAGAGGACTCATTCCATTTTTGAAAGAAGTTTTTCTCCGGGCTAAATGCTATTGAATATCATCACATGCTACAGAGAAATCGTTCATGAAAGGAAGAATCAATTGTTGCAGCGAATTTCATTGTTGTCTTATTTGAGAAATTGCCACCCTAGCCTTCAGCAACCACCGCCCAGATCAGTCAGCAGCCATCAGCACTGAAGCAAGACTCTCCACCAGCAAAAATATTACAACTCACTGAAAGCTCAGGTGATACTTAGCATTTTTTAGCAATAAAATATTTTAAAATTAAGGTATGTGATTCATTTTTTAGACTTAATGCATTTAATAAACTACAGGATAATGTAAACATAATTTTATATGCAGTGGGAAACCAAAAGATTCATTTGACTCACTTTATTTATTTTCATTTTATTTTTTAAAGATTTTGTTTATTTACTCGACAGAGAGAGACCCGGTGAGAGAGGGAACACAAACAGGGGAAGTGGGAGAGGGAGAAGCAGGTTTTCTGCTGAGCAGAAAGCCAGATGAGGGACTGGATCCGAGGACCTGGGATCATGACTTGAGTTGAAGGCTGATGTTTAATGACTGAGCTACCCAGGCACCCCTTTGACTCACTTTATTGCCATATTCAGTTTATTATGGGAGAAAATATATACACACACAGATATGCATATATCAGTATACACACACACACACACATACATGTGAGAGAGAGAGGTATGCCTATTTATTGATTGATGGATGCCTGAGGGGGGGTGTGTGTGTATCTCTATCTATTTAGAGAGAGGGTTGGGGCGGGGTGGGGGGAAGAGTAGAAAATAAAAAGAGGAGTAGAAAAGAAGGGAAAAAGAAGAGAAAAGAATACCAAATCTATACTGAAGAAGAACAAAGAAAAGTGAAATTCCAAGAGCCCTCATGATGAAGCCAGATTGCCTGAGCTTAGGTCCCAGACATTCCACTCACTGCGAGTGGTTCAGTGACTGTCCCCATCTATAACCTGGAGATAAAAATTGAGAACAATGAATGGCAGGTCATGTTTATTTTATTCTATTTTTATTTTTGTAAAGATTATTCATTTATTTATTTGACAGAAAGAGACAGACAGTGAGAGAGGAAATACAAGGGGGGGGAGTGGGAGAGGGAAAAGCAGGCTTTCCATTGAGCAGGAAGCCTGATGCAGGGATTGATCCCAGGACCTGGGATCATGACCTGAACCAAAGGCAGATGTTTAACAACTGAGCCACCCAGGCACCCCAGACAGGTCATGTTTAAATGGACTGTGTATCACTGTATGTTAAAGAAAAACAATAAATAGAAAAGTGTATTTGAGTATATCGCTCGTAACAAGCTAATTATTATATATGTGTATAGAAATATACATATAAATATATACATAAATATGTCAATATATATGGGTATTTGTGATTCTTCAGTTTGACTTATCCTTTTGTATTCTCAATGTCCAAAGTAGTGTGTTTTGCACAGTAAAATTTCTTAAATACAAACAACTAAAGTTAAATGATGGCTATTTTCTAATAGTTTTGGGTAGATTCATTCTAATTCCTCAACTTGAGAAATCTTCTTCCTGTTTTACCTCTCAATGGACCTAAATAAACCAAAGCTGATCATAGCGAATTCTTAAAACTTTGTTTTATCGATTAATAAGACACAAGTGATTTCTGGGGTGCCTGGCTGGCTCAGTTGGTAGAGTGTTCAACTCTTGATCTTGGGGTTATGAGTCTAAGCCCCACGCATTGGGTGAAGAGGCTACTTAAAAAAATAAAATAATAAAATAAAATATAAAATAATAGTGACTTCTGAAATAAAATAAAAATAGTGACTTCTGATGAGTTAAGGGGATAATTTGTCTTAAATATGTAATTATAATTATAAAAGAGTAAGTACTAAGGATGCCACAATAATTTTTTCTACTTCCAAATATATATGTGAGCCACAACCTATATTTTGTGATTTTTTCTCTTATTCCTTAGGCTCTCAGAATTACACTGGATACCTTGTCTTCCCTGGCTGTTTTAGTACCTTCATTTCTTTATCAGGTTTTCTAGCTTTCACTCTATGCCATACAGTAAATACAGAAGAAAAAATAGCTTCCCTCACTTAAATCGGAAAGTTGAAGCATGAGACAATACCACACATCAGAAATGGGGCTATATCCCATGTTTTCTGAAAATATACTACTTAAGTGGGGCAGTATAACAGTCATGAGTAATTTCTGTGGTACTGATAGGGGCTAATGATTTCTCTTCATATTTCAATGCCTCCCACAGCGCTTCATCCTCAGCACGTGCTCAGCAAAGATTTGCTGATGATGCTTATACGAACTCCAGCAATAAAATGCACATTTTTACGTTTTCTATGGCAAGATTAATATAAGATGAAGAGGAGGAGTTTGGACAATGTCATGGAAATCACATATCTAACAACATGCTATTTATTGTCCTGCAAAATAAAATGTCAAGGAATGATGAGAAAAAAAATAATAAAGACCAAAGCATGGTGTAGCTTGGCTACTTGAAGAAAGGAGTCCAGGATCTCTTATATTGGATTCCTTTCCGAAAGTCTTACAGCTCTTCCCTGTTTGAGCAAATGGAATTAAGATAAATACAGAATTTAAGAGAGAATCTTGAAGAGGTCTAAATTTATAAGCCTGGGTTGGATTAGAAATCAGGTAAAAGCTTTTCAATTTTGTTTTAAATAGTGCATAACCAACTGCTCCCTGTTTTCCCGAAGCATCCATCCACACATACCTCACATACATCTGAGGGCTCAACTTAACAACTATACCCCGTCCTTTTCTTTTTTTTTTTTAAGATCTTATTTATTTGTTTTACAGAGTGCTTGAGAGAGATCACAAGGAAGCATAGAGAGGCAGAGAGAGAGGTGGAAGCAGGTCCCTGCTGAGCAGGGAGCCCGATGCTGGGCTTGATCCCAGGACCCTGAGATCATGACCTGAGCTGAAGGCAGAGGCTTTAACCCACTGAGCCACCCAGGCGCCCCTATACCCTGTCCTTTTCTAATCCTGTCTCTAATCATTCTGTTTTCTCTTCCTGAACTGTTTTCCATTTTGTCTTGGAGTACAGACATCCTCCCGATCTATCATGAATCCACTTCTCCAAAAGGTCGCCTCAGTTTTTCCTCTTGTAAAATTCTCTCTCCTTTTAGAAATCCCAGTGGTACTATTTTTACTGATTTTATGGCACTTCACATGGTTACCTTAGCAGTAGTTCATAACATGTTGGGGGAAGAGGCTCTGCCACACTAACATCAATTCAACCCATTGTTTAATATAATTTTGATGTTGACACTCTTCTAGGAGAGAGTGAACAAATGAAGTTTACCCAGTTTTTCTCTTCTTATTTGATCCCTTTGTCTTTTTCTGTGCTGAACAGACTAGAATCTGCTGCCTAAAATTTAGGAACTAGGTATAATCATATCATAACTTTCACAGCTCTGTAGTCCTATATTCTCAACACAAATTGCAACAGGGATAAAAGAAGGAATATGATTTATCACAGTGGCTGTAAGTATGTTTCATCAGCATTTTTCTGATCATGGATCCTTGCCTGGAATTACTCAGATCCTCAGATGATACAATTTCTATTTATTCTCTAAGAGGAAACTCAAATACTCCTCTTACCATGACATTTTGTCTTTCGTGAATCTGACAATGGATTTTCCTGCTTCTTGTAGTGCTCTTTCTCTGCCCAGTCTTTATAGCTCTTCTTATTTTAAGATATCTTTCACATATATCATAATTTACCAACCATGGTATGACTCTCACAGATGGGATCTGAAACATATCCTTTTTCTTTTAATTTCCTTTGAATAGTACTCAACACCCCCACCATTCCACTCTCATGGAAGGAATAATTTCACTACTTTAAACTATTTGGTGTGTAGCAAGTTCTTAATAACTAATAAAAATGAAGTACTATGAATTTTCAAGTTTATCAAATTGTGCCATTTACACAGTATTAATCCATTTCAGAGAATTGCTTAACATACATGTACAATGTTACAATAATTTCAGGCAAGATATTGATTTTAGTTATACTCTCTTTGGATAGAATAAAAATTCATGACCAGAAATAAATTACTTACATTTCCCCTAGATCTTAGTTTCTCAGGATCGTCTACAGTATTTACAGTATATATATAAAGAATTTTAATTTGGGGGCTGGGGGAATAAGGCATAATGACCAAAAATGACTAATTAAGCAACAGAAACATGGAAAAATATAATTTGTTTTTAAAAGTGTTTATCATACTTAGAAATGACTAATAGATGAGGAAACCCTCTATCCTGAAATCATTAGACTTGTATAACTAAACCTTAAATTTGAGTAAAAGTTTTCCATAAATTTACTTGGTTCTCTCCTAAGATTTTCTATGCTATGACTAATCACTTGAATTTTGTAGAGTGAAATTTCTTCTGTAATTTCAATCTCAAAGTCATCAACAATAATCTAAATAGTATTTTGAGTTTTATTCCATATAACAGATGCCTCACAAGTATTTATAGGGGTGTCTCATATCACTCCTCAATCTTCTTTAGACTTGGTTCCTAGTATTTTTATTTTAAATAAGTTACTTAGCTATTCTCCAGTTATTTAGGTATGTAGTAAAGATGAGTTAATTGTAAAATACTGCTCTAAAACGTATAATTAATAACTAATACTGTATTACCTTGATTTTGAGAAGATTCTACATATTCTAAAGATTTACCACAACTCTGAAATGGCAGAGAATGCATTTTTTAAAGCTATGCAGGTGGTTTAAATTAAAACAAGGCACCACAAATCACTTTGGTGAATGATTAACAAGAATCGGGGAAAAAACCGATTGGTGAGCTTTTATTAGGAGGAAAGTAAAAATTAGCATGATCCTTGAGTGGCTACATTTCTCCTCTGAGTACAGTGGAAAGTTAGCTAGATTTCCTAGAGCAGGGCAGCTGTCTCCAAGTTCCCAGGCCCTTTGAGGTTAGTTAATTTGTTAAAATGGGCATAACCCCATCAGTCTTCTCTTGAAAACAAATATCTAAAGAGATAGACCACACTAAATGTCTAAAGCATGTTTGCTGCCAAATTGGACTACCTCTGTACCCAAAACAAATGTTTTTTTTCAAGTGAAACTATCAATAGATAATTTCACCTTAAGGAGCCATAGTTTCATATGTAATCACATTCAGATCTACAAGGGAAGCCACTGGGCATTGATTGCAGGTTTAGAGATAACATATCCTAGTAGGAGAAATCATCTTTATAAATTCAAGCTTTCATGCTAAACATACCTTAGCAAAATCCTAGTTTTATAGAATAATGTTTCTAATGGATGGCTTAATTTATAGATGAGAAATTGCTCTCTCACCTCATAGCTTCAACTCAATTCTTGCACTAACTTTTGTTGCCAAAGTAACTTTCTTTCAGCTAACTGGATTTCTAAATGCATAATCCTTCTTCTCCTTTTTTAACAAGGAACTATGTGATATATCTCTGCCCAATCCAACACTTCTCTCCAGGTCTTATGTGACAAGTAACTTGAAATCTGCTGAATATTTCTCTCTAGTTTGCTCTTCCTACCTACACATCTGTCCTCCCCCGCAGGGAGGGTGTTGAGATTTGAATTTCATTTTCTATTTGAGTTGTCTTTCACACATACCTGTCTGTACTCTCCTAAAAAATTTAGGTTGGGTTCTAGCCTTAAATGACTAGAATGTATTCTGCATTGGAAGTAAAAGCTCACTTGAGTTTTAACTATTAATATTGACTGGGGCTCCGACTCTTCCAGAAAAAAAAGGTTTTTAAGCTATGGATTTTATTCTTAGCATGTTCCATTCAAATAAGTGTTCCAGTCTAGTCCATCAGTGATCATTTCCACAGAGAGAGAGAGAAAGGGGTGCAGGGAAAGGGGAATAGTTAGGTTTTGGGTTCTCTTAATAACTGCTAGAATGTACACTACCTTTTTTCCTGACATAATATGTAAGCCTAAGTGGTGTATTTAATAATATATGTATATATATACGTATAATATATATATATATATATATCCTCATGCAGAAGTAAATATATCATCACTAAAAACTAACTGACAAGAAAAAGCAAGTGAGACAACATTAATTCCTTTCATTGTGACATCAATCTTGTTGTGAATCCACTAAGCAACTAGCTTCTTAAGGACAAAACTGCCTTTCCAAATTTGTGTGCTCAAGGCCAAGCACAGGGTAAGAGCTAATGAACATTATTTAGGCCTAGGTGTCTTCATAGGACAATCCTTTTCTGGCTGCAACTAAGTAACAGCTATGAAAAGCTAGATGATGAACAACATTTAAGACATAAGAGTATACTTCAAAGTTAATTACAGCTATAGAATATCAGAAGCATCAACTATAAGCTACCCGCTATAGGTGGCGAAGATAGTATTTTAATCACCTAAGAGAAATGAAAATTTAGACCTTTTGATTTCACTTTCTACACCACCAGTGCTTCTTATTGTGGACACAGTATGCCAAAAAATTCATCCTCCTATCTAAAAATTCTGGTCTATGAAGATCATCTGATCTTCAACCTTTACTTTAAAGTCCTTTATATATGCTTGGAAACTATTTCAGATATCTCCTCACAATTTTCTTTATCCAGACAAATAATCCCATTTCCCTTCCTCAGTTTCAGCTCTTTCTGTAATCAGGATTTGCTTCTCTATAAATCCAGATGGAGCTTTCCATTTCTCTCTTTAGTTGTGGAGCCTAGGACCAAATTGGTGGAATGATGCTGTGAGGCTCAAACTGGTGATATGATTACCTCAAGGTCCTAATTCTATATGCTTCCTGATGTTATTGTCATACCTTTGGAATGATTTTTGTGCTATCAATCAAGCCTTAGGTAGATTTTGGCAACTATACAACAATTAGGTTTCTGTGTACACATACACACACATAAAAATATGTATATGGATGTATATGTACATAGAAACACATATTTTAATATGTGTACTTCTATATCACATATGTATTTGTGTTCCCATAAACTTCTAAGTAAACTATATAATCACATAGAATACTCATGTTTAAAATGTCATGTATATACATAAATACATAAAATTATGCATCCACACATATGCAATTTGTAAACATCTTTGTTAATTTTCAATTTTAGCTGTGAAGGAAATGAAAGCATGTTAAAACAAGATAAAAAATGTTAAGTTATGCATGTTGTATGATGACAAAAATAATACATCTATAAAATAAATTATCCAATTCCTAACATTGCATACTGACAGGAATTTGAAAGCTATCATTTTTCCCTCAGTTAAATGTTTTCTAGCATGTCTTCTTGGAATTTGAGAGTAAAAGATGTAGATATTCTGAAAGTCTAGAAAAAAAATGTTTTTGCCATGCATGAGAACTATTTCTGTGTATTGTCAAATGTCCTTTGAAGAGTTACAATAAATTACAGTAGAAAAACTGTTTCTCAAGTTTCTTATTAGCAGTAGATATTCAATGAGGAAATCTTTCAGCACATTTAACTAAGAAAATGATAGATTCTAACACACAACTAATTTCTCTCCCCCAACACCTAATGAAATAAACTTCAGTCCCAGTACATATACACAGGAACATAAAAATCAACAACAACAAATTAAGAAAAGAAAGCATAGTCAATGGAAAAAAAATTGAAACAGACATTTTTGGAGTAGAACAGAAAGACAAATTAGGATAGAGTTCCTTATCTGTCCTTAAACCCCAGAAATGACCCTGAAGTTTGGGGGGAAAGCCTAAGAATTCTCAGTAATCCCTCCAACTCTGAATCAGTGCAAAACCTATGGATACAGCCTTATGTTTCTCCTTTTTCTGAGACAGGAGAGGCTGGAGGGCTGTTGAGGAGACATACAGGAGATGGGGCTGGCCAAGGTGAAAGCTCTTGGGCTAACAGTGAGCTGAAGACTTGACCAGAAACCTGAGGATTAGTGCCTGCACTCGAGAAGGGAATAGGAGCAGCACCAACCAACACAGTATGTTGCTTCGACTATACTCATTCCCCAACCATTCCTGTTGGTTCTTAAAAAAGGCACAAACCCTGGAATCTCCAGCCTTTAAACTGGAACCCAGGGGGTCTAAAGCAGGACGGTAAATAAGTCTACAAGTAACTTTTATTGTATTAGAGCAAAAGTGTCTAGACAGAGCCACCCACACATGAGCAAGATAGAAAATATATTTGAGAATATGGAAATATACTACAGGCAAAAATAATGAGAGAAAGAAAGACACAGAGACAGAGACAATGAGAAAGGTGGTTGAGTGAAGAGGGAGAGGAAAATAAAGCACTCAACCCAGAAGAAAACATAAGGGTAGCAACAGAAATTGTTCAAGTTGCTTTACACAATGGATTCTCTTAATATGAAAATAAATTCAATATAACTAGAGGTCAAAGACTAGATAATAAAATAATAGAATGAAACAGGAAGAGAGATAGCACACCTAAGAAATAAATCAAGGACTAAAACAAGATCATTAGAGAGCCAATATATAAATTAGGAAGTACAAGTAACATAAAAAAAGAAAAAAAAAACACTAAAATTCATATTACCAACATAGAGGAGACTTGAGATAATCATAGTGAATGTAGAGGATAAAAGCCAACAACTAAAATAACACAAAGCTTGTATAGAAAGAGGACAAGCAGAAATGATCCAGTACTAAGATAACCGGAATTCTGATGCATCAAGTTCACGAATGGAACAGAATATATATTCAAAGATAAAAATAATGGGAAATTTCCCCTGAAAAATAAATCAGAAATTTCAGAATCAAAGACTATACCATGTTCCTAGGAAATTGAACACATAACTCCCGATAGTGACACATATCTCATTTGATCTATCGAATGTGGAGGATAAAGAATTATCTGAACATCCAGACAGAAAAATCAAAATCAAAACAATCTGTATGAAATAAAAGGGAATCGGATGCCCATATAGTAATAGCCAATGTCGGAAGACAATAGAGTCATTATTACTAAGGAATATTATACATGAGCCTTTCTATGCAAAGCTACTTTCTCAATTATGGAAGTACTCAGAAAATATAGCTCACTCTTTGTTTCTTTGTTGCTTTCTTTCTTTCTTTTAAAAAAATATAGCACTTTCTAAAGTAAGTCTGACAACAAAATTCAGGCAATTAATAGTACCATCAAAATAAAAAGTTAGACATCCTGAAGAATGTGATGAATATTGACAATATCTCTATACAGAAATAAAAGAAGTATAATGAAAATAAGATTACTGAAGAGAATTCAATTGTTATATCCTGAACAGGAGACAACCAAAATTATAACTACCAAAATCAAAAAGTGGGGAATGAGGGATTAGTGAGAATGCTAATCCTGCTGTGAAGGCATTCCTGCCTTCATGGCAGGAATTTAATCTGATCTGTCCTTAAATAAAACATGAATTTACAAAGACAAAAAAAACAATACCTACAGCTGCAAGACACTGTCATAAATGTATTTCTACCTAACCATTCAATTATTCATGTATATAGAAAGAGGTATAGGATACTGAGACATGGGAAGATTTTTAATTCAGACGGATTATTTTCACAAAATTTATATTTTTTATTCCAAAACATTTTTTAAAATACTCTGAAAGCAAATATTCCAAGTCATTACAGTAGTTATAGATATACGGATACATCTTCTTTTCTTACTAAAAATTTCTAATGATTAAAAAGAAAACTGAAAATCTATCTTCTGGAAGGACTTACCATAGTTTTAAATAGTAGAACTCACTGGAAACTCTAAGAACTTGCATAAATGATACATATGACAAGCATATTTATCCTCTTCTTTTTTTTAAATCTTACTTCTCCACTGGGGTTTAGAGAAACTTAAGAGGAACTTGTTGCCAGTGACAAGAATACATCAACCCTTAAGGGAAATTACATGGAGGAAAGAGTAATGCAAGGTTTTCTACCTCAAATTTGCTGAAGGGAGACTATTTACAGGATGACTTGTGAAAATCACTGTGTGAGAGCAAGAACAGTCAGAACTCTGACTCCTGACTCTGGTTCTATTGTAGGACGATAAGGTCATGGAGCAATTAACTGAATTTTTCTTGACTTCAGTTTCTTGGCCTGAAAACTTAGAAGATTGAATGAAATCCCTATTTTCAAATTCTTTGGAATTCCTTCAATTGTTGCTGGGGAGTGGATGGTTGTGATGTTACTCTCCAACTTTGTAATCCCTTCAAGAAAAAGAGCACCATCTTGACCAACTATAAATATTGAGCTTCTGTATTAACTGAAAGCATGAGAACAGTCTCTGCTGCTAAAACAAAGAAAATAAATTATCCCAAAGCTTTTTTTT
>JAPYYJ010002881.1:0-12210 GCA_028533885.1 Nasua narica | reverse complement strand
TCTCTCTCTCTCTCTCTCTCTCTCTCTCTCTCTCTCGGGGGTCTTGCAGGCCAGACACTGTTGGGATTTCTGTGTGAATGGGCCCCACCCAAGGCAGTCTGTGAAAGCCTCCGGCTGCTAAAGGCTTCAAGGATGACTCACCAAAGTTCCTTCCCCAGCTTTCCCTGCCCCTGAGGCTGTCTCGGGGCTTCACTGAGAGGAAGGGGTTAACGGGTGACTTTCTTTTCTTCGGTGTCAGTAAAGAATCAATTCTACCTGCTTTGCACCGCGAGGGGGTCCGGTGATGTCACACGCACCGATGCGGCTACAACCCGCCCGTCCCATGGCCGCGGGGACGGCGTGCGACACAGCCCCCTTCCCGGGCTGGGGGGTGGGGGACCGGCAGGAAAAGCCATAGAACAGGAGAGCCAAGGCTCCCGAGAACACAGGGCTGCGTTTGAGGGGTGAGCCCGGGCGCGGACTCTGGACTTTCACAACATTCTGCGGGAACCCCTTCTCCCAGGCACAGGATTTGTACCCATTTTCCGGGTGGTCTCGAACAGGAAGGCGCAGCGGCCCCTGCTGGCTCCCCCGGTGCCCCGGGTCCCAGCCTGTCCCGCGGAGCCCTGCCCAGCCCCGGGCGGCACGTCCTCCTCTGCCGAAGCGGCTGCTGCCGGACACTGTTCTGAACGCTCCGCCGTCTGTTTATTTGGAGCAGGAAAGCAAACCTCGCCTCTCACCAGGGTCCCAGGCCTCAGGAGCCTGCGGTGCCAGCGGCCTGCGCCCCGAGCCGCCCGCGGCACCTCCAGCCAGTTGGGGCCCGGTTCCGGCTGGCTCCACCCCCCGTCCCCGCAAAGCCGCGAGGCATCCGAAGGGAGTGATTATTGCTCGTGAATTCCAAGCAGGCAGCAAGCTTTGTGCTCCACAAATGGGGTTTTTCTGGGTCACAGCTCAGAAGGAATAAAGGACTCTGACGAAGTTACAGGGAGAAGTGGCTGGGCTCCAGGGTCAGACGCCGGCCCGGCGCCGCAGCACGGCCGAGCCCCGGAGCTCATCTGCCGGGGCCGATAAGGACGCAGGCGGGGGAGGAGGTGGGGGGCGGCAGGCCGGCCCGCCCACTCTTAAATGGCTGTGTGACCTTGGGCAGGCCCTGCGCCTCTCTGGGCCTCCCCTCCCCTCCGTAAATGACAAGAGCCCCCAGCCGCACGGCTCACTGGATCGGGGGGCGGGGGCCACGCCGAGGGGGCAGCCAGGTTCACTTCACGGTTCAGCGATCAGTAATACCTTCTAGGCCGGTCCAGGGACGAAGGAACTCAGGAAACGCCAGCTGCTTGCCTCCCTGGGCCACTTCACGCGCAGGGAAACTGAGGCCCGGGCGGGGCCCGGACAGGGCAGTTTGGGGAACTCACACCAAGGCTGTCCCCAAGCACGGCAGGGGGCTCCTCCAGTCCTCAGGGGACAGGGCCTGGACTTGGCTCCTGCCTGAGCTTCTGAGCACTGACGAGGGGCCAGACACACGGGGTCTGTGAAGTACGGAGTCTGCCCGGCAGAGGCGGCTCCTGCCTCGGCCCCACAGCCCCCCAGGGCCCCCATCCCCGTCACTGCAGACAGAGCCAGGCCGCCACACATGGGGAAGTACGGAGAGGCTTGACCCGGCGTGAGGGGGTCGTTGGGACCCCACGCGGGTGAGCAGGACCCGTGGCGGGCGCCTCACCCCTGAGACGGACCGCACTGGTAACAGTAACCACAACGCCGCCGCCGCCAGAGATCACGGAGACAGAGCCTCGACCTCCACCCCGGGCCCGGGACACACTCGCCCAACGTTAACTGAAGAGCCATGACTGGGACTGGGACCGTGTCCGCCGTCCTCCCGGAGCCGGGCACACCGGGAGGACTCCGGGGGGAGGCAGGTGTAAGAAGTGGGGGGAAACGATTTTCCTGGACCCTCGTAGGCTCCTGGCTGCGTCCAGAAATTACATGGACAGATGAACAGGAAAAAGGCACCCACATTTCCCTAATGCAAGGTTTACGCAGCCCGGGAGCCTTCGTAAGGAAACAGACCCGAAGAAACCGTCAGCCGTGCGCATCTGCTGCTGGGTCTGGTGGAAGCGTAGCCCGCGGCCGAGTACGGCCGGTCGAGGGGCCTGGGGTCAGCGCAGTGAACGGTGGGAAACAGCAAGGCTCCTGGGTCCCGGGGCTTCTTGGCATCCGGACAGGCCGACGCTCCTCCAGGTGTGGGGTCTCCCCCCACGGGTTCACGCTTTGTTTCAGGGGAGGACACGAAGGTCAGAGTGACCTCCCGTTTCTGCTCCTTTCTCAAATTCCTGCATCTTAAAATCGTCAATATGCCACGAGGCCGTGTTTTGGGGTGTCCTGAACCCCGTCAAAGGAAACTCAACATGCGCGGGCCTCAGTGGGGCCTCTTCCTGCCACAGGGACGGCACCTGGAGCCCTGGTCCCAGTTCAGAGGGAGATGAAGTGGGCCCAGCAGGGAAGGGGTGGGTGGGACATGCAGCAGCAGAGAGCAGGGGTGCGAGGAGAAGGGGGAGGCCACAGGAGGGGTGGGGGGGCCCAGCCTGGGGGGGGGGGGCAGCGCCTGGCTGCAGCAGGTCCTGTGGGTGCCCAGGGGGCTCGGCTTCCCCCACGGGTCCATCCGCCTTCCTCATCAAGGACCCGGGTTTCTTTGTTTTGTTGAGAAAATGGACCAGATGCTCTTAATCGCACGAGCTCTGAGCTCTCCGCCCTATTTGCACATGGCGTCTTCCACGCAAACACGACCTCTGTCCCCGACAGGCAGGCGTTCGGCTCCGCCGTGCAGTCTCCCCACGCTTCGAACCCTTCCGAACCCTTCTCCCAGAGCCGGGGAGGCAACCGAGGCCCGGCCGGGGGCGGGGACCGGCTCGCGCCTCCCAGCTGAGCGAGGCTGCAGGCCCCCGGGCCTCGGCTCGGGCAGCCTCGCCAGCACGGCCCCAGCAAGCCGCCGTGCGAGCCATGTGTGCAATCGTACCTGGCACGGCAGCCGCATTTTAAAGTTAAAAAAAAAGTGACATTAACTTGAATACTACAGTCCATTAAATCCGATTGATCCCAAAATCATCATTTCAATAGAGAACCAATATGAAAAATTAGGAGTCGCATCTTCACCTTCCATTTTGTCTGAAACGAGTGTTTGAGGTCCGGCGTGTGTTTGCACGCCCAGCACAGCCCCCGGCACACCAGCCACGTGCCCGAGTCTCAGCAGGTGCACACGCGCTCCCATCTAGAGCCTGGGGGAGGCAGGGCTGGGGCGGGGGCTGGCGTGGAGGGGTGCTCAGGACGAGAGGACACTCTACGCGAGTCCTGGATGATGGAAAGAGCCGGGCTTAAGAACCCGTGGCAAGAACTCCGTCAGCACGCGGGAACGGGACGGCATGGGCCCTGGGCTGGGGGTAGTCTTGGTGTTTCTGAGGGAAGGGGAAAGGGCATCAGGTCAGAGGGCAGCGGACGGGGGAGGGTCATCGGGGCCAGGCGGGAGGACCCAGGTGAGGACAGGCAGAGAAGAAGGGCAGGCACACGTGAGAGTCTGCTGGAAGAGCAGCAAGCCGGGAAGCGAGACACGCTCGGGGAGGGAGAAGCCGGACCGGCCTAACTGTGCCACGGGAGCCCTGCGCAGACTCGATCTCAGAGACAGGCGTCTCCACTGCAGGGGAGACCTGGCGTTTGGGGCTGGAGCACTGTCGTGGTTGGGGGAGGGGTGGGGCTTGCACCGCAGGGACCTTTCGGCTTTTCCCTGGTTTCCACGTTCCCAGATTTCGGGCCTCCAGGAAAGCAGGAGCCCCTCCGCAGGATGAAAAATCCCCAGCTCCTCCGAGCCTGCAAAACAAGGTCTCCCGCAGCAGAAAGCTCTGGGGAAGCAGCGCGGCCTGTCTGGGAGCCGTCGGGCCGGGATGGCCTTGTTTTGACTGATGGGGAGGCCGGCAGAACAGAAGGAGCCTCGGAGCGCAATCCTTGGTGGCTCCCGCCGCGGCTGCCCGCCTGTGCCCCCCGTTTCTGCTTCGGCGGCATTTCATAAACATGAGGGCGCCTGTTGGTTGCCATGGAAACCACCAAGTCTCTTCAGCCTCTCCAGGGCGGTGGGCGCGGAATCGGCTGCCAGTTTGACCAGAGTCTGTCACCTTTGCCGAGTTTACTGAGTTTGTTCAAATAAACAGTTACCCCAGGAGGGCATCGAGAGCCTCTATCCGCAAACGGAGGCCTGTAAATCGGCCCGGGCGTGTGTCCCCAGGGCCCGGCCAGCCCCGGCGTCCAGAGACTATCAACAGGCAGGCCCCAGGGAGGCAGAAGGCAGGCCAGG
Source organism: Nasua narica (assembly GCA_028533885.1). Lineage (NCBI taxonomy): Eukaryota > Metazoa > Chordata > Mammalia > Carnivora > Procyonidae > Nasua > Nasua narica. Next base: position 7,898 of record JAPYYJ010002881.1, on the reverse strand, counting down.
CCTTCATCAGGCATTTGGTTGGGCAGCCTGGCCCGGAGCCGCTCGAGGCACAAAGAGGATTCGGGAGGCTCAGCCATGCTCAGGGCGGGTCAAGGAGGCCCGGCAGTAAAGACCCCCCAGGGAGAGCGCGGTTCGGTAGGAGGTTCTGGAGCAGCGGCCAGAAGGGACTCAGAGATCAGCCTCTCGGCCAGTCCACAGGCCTCTGTGGGGCATCAGGACTGTCCCAGAACCGGGGAGATGCAGGACGAATGACCTGACCAAGTCCCCGCGTCCACGGATTGGACATCCTGTCAGGGGTCCAGCGGCATATGCGCCGCTGTCTCCGTCCGCCTGTCCCCCGGGACTCCCGCTCCGCAGCCGGGAAGGGGAAACCATGACAGCCCAGATGGCCTCCCGGAAATCAGGGCCCGGTCATCCGTCAACGGGGGCTCCCAGCAGGACGGAACTTCCCTCGGGAAGGTGGAAACGCTCAGGAACGAGATCATGGGAACGATGGCGAATGCTGTAAATGTAATTACTGGAGTGTACACCTAAAAATGGCAGAAAAAAGTAAATTTTACGTCCTATTTTGCCACCCTGAAAAGAAAATTAAAGCACTTCGAAGGTTTTATTTCAGTGAGGAACTATCCTCATCGTTGCTGTCACTTATGAGATAGCGGCCTCGCGGGTGGGGGCAAGGTCCCTGCCCCACTGCGCGGTCACTCACCAGAACTTTTGACGGCCTGGGAGGCCTTAGGACGTGCTCAGAGCATGGGGGACGCAGGGGCGAGCCCGACGGTCGGGGCCCTTGACTTCCTGGTGCTTGGCCTGGCGGTGGGGGAGGTGCGCGGAGAAACACCACACGTGAACACACGGGCGGACACGGTAACAACAGCTTCTGTGAAGGACTGAGAAGGACATGTGAAAACGTGGTGAGAGAACCCCCCGATGGCTGGGGCGTCCGGGCTTGGAGGGCGGGAAGGGGGGCAGCCCTCCAAAGGGGGGGCCCGCCAGCCCTGGAGGCAGGTCTGAGGCCCTGAATGGTGACCGCAAAGAAATGATGGTGTTTAAGGCTGCAGCAAATGGGAGAGGACGGAAGTCCCTCAGGGAATGTTCTACTGTAGGGGTTAGAGGAGAACAGCTGAGCCCGGGAAGGAAGAAAGAAGGAAACGGTGAAAACCTGTGAGCTCAAAGGTAAGGAACCAGTCTGGTATTAACGCGCATTCTGCGTAACAGGGGGAACAAGGGGTGCAGGCTGATGAGGGGAGCACGGGCTGCAGCAAAGAAAGTGTCGAGGACCCGGGACCTGAGGGCTCCACTGCAGAAGCTGAAAAAAACCAGAGCCAACCCAAGACGTGGAAGAAAGGAAACAAAGAAGGTAATGAACTCAATTCACAACCAGAAAGCAAGGCAGGAATGAGAGACAAATGTGTAGCACTTTGTAGACCAAGTTGCCACTTACGAAGGCAACAGTGTCTGTGTCTTTCCACATAGAAACCGTCTAGACACATACACAAAACCAACTGCCCCCAGGATCCTTCCACAAGGAGACGTGTGTAAATGCATCGATCGGTTATATGGAAAAAAGTGACCCCAATTAAAAGTTCACTAAGAGAGAAAATGAGTCAGTAAATCATGGCCTAGATACAAGATGGAACCCAAGGCAGTTAAAATGAATGAGTGATCCATCTTGGAGTCAACCTCAAAATAAATCTTTGAGATACACAGAAAAGACAGCAGATGGTTTATGAATATCACATTTGTAGCAAAATATAAAACAACAATTTAGGAAAACATGTTTTCATTGAGACCAGCAGAAGATGGGTATCTAGAATATGTAAAAATCTTCGACAGATCAACAAGAAGAGGGAGAAGAACCCAGTGGCAAGAACACAGAGCAGAAAGGGGCACTTGCTGAGGATGATGCCCCAGGGGTCAATAAAACTATAGAGAGGGCCACTCCTCCAGTGATCAGGAAAAGGAAAATTAAATTGTGCTGAATAGCACATAGACACCCCTGATTCCAGTGACACCAAGATTTGGGAAGGAGGTAAAGGAAGAACTTCCTATACATATAAATGGGGGAAACTGGGACAGAGGTCCCTTGGTGCCACCTGGGAAGGGAGCATGGTTGGCCCTCAGAGGATGCTGGCTCACCAAGGGACCTCTGTCCTTCCCTGCTGGCCACATCACACAGATGTCCCCTGCGGCATTTTTCTGCTGGAAATGTCAATCACCGGAAATGTCAATCACAATGAAATCAATACATGCATTTGATGTAACTGCACGATGAGACACAATGAGCAGTTACCATGAATTTGAGATCTTGGAATATCAATAAAAAAAATTAAAAAGCAAGAGAAATATGATGACACATTATACACATTTAAAAAACTCAAAACGGCCTTATGATTGCCACACCTGCTCATATCGGGGACAAAAGTACAGAAGGTCGGTTGTGAAACACACGAACTTCATGACAGTGAGAGAGCTAGTGAGAAACAGAGGGGGCGGCCAAGGAGAAGCCGCCCCAGGGACGTCCATTTGTCCAGAATGGTCTGTCTGTCTTATCAGAGGATGATAGCTAAGGGACGCTTGCTAATGTCCCCATTTATTCATTCTGCTGGCAGATGCATAGGTGTCGGTCCTACAATTTATTCTCTGTTCCTTCTTTTCAAGGGAAAGAAAGAGACGTGTCCTATAAAGTGTACCAATTACAGCGCTTGGAGACAAGGGCAAGAATTCAGTGAATGCGCTGGGAGGCTGGCGGCAGATGCTTGGACACACCGGGACTAGGACCCTGGAATCAGGACACGGCACCGGACGGAGCCATAAAGGGACGATGTGATTGTCCAAACCCCGCCGGACGTCGCTGGCCTCACTCCTACCTCACCCCGTTTTCCCATTAAATATTCCAGCGGACTATGGAAGGGGTGCGGGGCAGATGCCACCCCGCGCTGGGAGGAAACAGGAGGCACGTTTCTCGGGGCCTCGGGCAGGAGGCCCCGCCCACGCATGACAGCCGAGGAAAGTACCAGGAAGGGGAAGACCGATAGATTTTACCCTTTTACTACATAAAAATAAAAAATTTTATCCTTGCAAAAACACCATAAACAACATTTAAAAGCAAATGACAAATTTTACAAGGTGGGAAACATAGAGCGGAGATGAGCTCAGGCAGGGGGACAGAGAGGCCTCTGGAAGCCAAGGTGGGTCGGCTGGAGTAGGGAACAGGAGCCTCCGTGGAGAGGACCGGAGGCCAGGCAGCCCCCTCCTCCAAGCCCAGGCCCCTCTGCAGACCTCAGGACACTGGCTGATCACAAACACTCAGCAGATTAATGAAGTGACTGAGGAACGGTAAAATCTGAGAACGGGTTCCTCGGGGTTGTTGTACACAGAATTCCCCCTCTAACACCTTTACCCCTACGCTGTGGCCTCTAAGCTCAGAGATAAGTCTGAACTCCCAGAGAGAAGAAGTCTCAACACCCAAGACACTCTCCCTTCGAAACCGTGAGCTCCCCACCCCGGTGTGCGTGGGTGTTCGTGAGACTCTCAACCCACTTTCCGTCCACTGTGGAGATGACACGGGTAGGCCTCCCGGGCGTCCCCCCTAGGGCCCTGGGCGGGCCTCCTGGAGCCTCCACGCACTGTGAAGTGCCCGAGGGCCTCGGCTGGCCAGCGTCCCCGCCTGTCCCCGAGGGCAGAGCCTGGCCGCCCTCCCTATGTCCAGAAATGAGCAGGGGAGACACAGCAGTGCTGCCTAAGGGGGCTGGTGCGGGCACAGGATAAAGGCAGAGCGCCCGACCTCGCGGCCACGGTGGGTACTCGGGAGCGGCTGGGACCGCACAGGCCGAGAGATGAGCCTGAAGTCTATGAATCCGAGGAGACGCGAACAGCTCTGGGGCAGCGATCAGGAACCCTGTGACGGGAAAGAAGCTATTCCGTCCGGGGAAGGGCGACCAGAGGCGCTCGGCGCAGCAGGTGGCAGGAGGCGTGCGGGGCCGACTCCCAGCCCACGGCACCCCTGTCCCTGCGTCCTCAGACGTCCTGGTTGCCAGCCATCTGCCCTGTTGCGGGCACCGAGCCTGCTGGGGAGGGCCCTATATCTCCACCACGGGGTGGGTGCCGCCGTCCCTGACAGGAGGCCCGGCCTCCAGAAACAGGCGGCGATGGGAGGATGCCCGCCCCCCAGGCTGCGGCAGGGAAGGGGTGAGCGAGCGAGGCGGCGGGCGCCCCGTCCCCGCCCCTGGTCCACTCTCCTTGCTCAGCATCATCTGGGGGCCCCCGGGACCGGGGGGCCCCGCCTCAGCACCGTGGCGCCACATGAATATAAATTCACTGCTTTTCTTAATAACTGGAAATAAAAGTTTGCATAAACTCAATTGCCGGAGCGCTAATAATCCGATTTCTCTCGGCAGGGTCAGTCCTCTGGGCTCCATCCATAAAACAAATGTTTGTCACCCTCCGGTAAGCACTTCTCAGGGATAAATAAATAATCAAGGAGCTAATCGAGTGTACACCTTGCCACACATTTAAGTATTCTTTTCTTTGCACATCAATAACCCCATTGGAATTGGATTTATAAATTCAAATTATCTTCCCATCTCTTTGCCTCCAATGGCAAAGTCAGCACAGAGAGGCAGGAGAGGACTGCTCGGCTTGGCCACCAGTGTCCTCGCCCGGAGGGGGGACTGCTCCCCAACCCGTGCCCACCTGGACGGCAGCCCGGCTGCCAGGGGACTCACGTGCACAGAGCACCTACTGTGTGCCAAGATCGGTCACGGGCTCCTCGTCTTTCTCGGGTCGTGGGCACGTCTTCCAGAAGGAAAAGCAGTCCCAAAATGAGAGAGAGAGAGAAGCGGCTGGAAGCCACTGAGCTCCGGGGTAATTTGTCCCACGGCAGCCGATAACGACAGGAGAGCGCCGCCTTCTCGCGGCCGAGCCGCTGGCGGGGTCCTGGGGCGGCAGTGCCCCCTGGCCCTGCGGGCACCCGGTGCTCCCGGGCAGGAGCGCAGTGGACGGGGGGAGGCTGGACATAGGACGAGAGGAGGACGGGAGCCACTGCCCTGCACCCTGGACGGCAGCCGGCACGACCTCGGGACAGACAGATGGACAGCCAGAGAGGAAGAAGACTCATGGTGTACAGGGGACCCCGGGCAGAGGGCGGCCGGTTCTGAGGAAAGGAGATGGCCAAGGAGCAGGCCGGGGGGCCGGACAATGTGGGGGACTCTGCTGTGGCCGCCACCACGCCGGGTGGGAGGGGCGCGTGGGCACCGGAGTCCGGCTCGGAGTGTTCCGCTTGCTCAGCTAGTGAGGGCCACGGCAGTCCTGTGTGCGAGGACCGTTATCGCTCCACGGCTAGCGGCGCACTCGGGGCCCAGAGAAGTCAAGACACCTGCCTGAGGCTGCACAGCTGGGATTCGAACCCACGTGTTCTGGCCCCAGGGCCAAAGCGGCATCTAGATCTAGAAGAGATGACCCGCTGAAGAGCACCGCAAATCCTCCTGCCTTCACCCCCTCATATGCAGGGAACGGGGCCCCGAGGCCAGCACCCAAGACGGGGGCGGCGCCCCTGGGGCAGAGCCTGGTTGGGAGGGCCTGAGTCCCATGTGCTGGGTCCCCCACGGCGCACAGCGGCACACGTCTCCCACCTCTCCCCGGGGGCCGGACCTCGCCACAGTGTGTGGCGAGGGAGCTGGCAGGGCAGTGCCCCGGCGGGCAGCAGGCGCCCGGGCCGCTGAGCACCCGGGCCTCTCCATCGCCTTCGCCGTGAGGTAGTGCGGAGGGCAGCTCACAGACCGCTCGTGGATGCGTCCAGGGAGGCTCGTGGAAAAGTCAACAAACATCCCCTTCTTACTGAAGGGCGACTAGGGAACGTAGGTGGGGACAGGACGGGTCCCTGGCTGGGGGGTCAGTAGAGAGAGGCTGCGAGAGAGGTGCTGAGCACGCTGGGGGCCCAGAGTGAGACAAGCTAATTCTGGCTAGAGTGTGAAGGTGCAGAGGGAGGATGTGGGGGAGGCGTCACCAAGGATGAGGCAAAAAGCCGACACCACGGGAAGCGCAGACGACGGGGAGCCTGGGAAGCTAGAATCCACGGGAGCAGAGGCGGGGACGGCGCTGGGAGCTGCGGCCCCTCAGCAGAGAGAGCCGGCGTGGCCGGGGCACAGATGGCCTTCACGGTCCTCACCCCCGTCGCCCCCGTGCACAGATGCAGAACCACAGCTCCCGTGACCTCAGCGCGCCCTGCTCCATGCTCCTGGCGGGCTGCCCTCACCCAGGGTCCCGTTCCCTCCGGGCTCCGCAAGGAAAGAACACAGCGTGCTGTTGGTCTCCGCGGCCGGGGAGGGAGCCGGCAGGCTGTGGGTTCCACACTGCATCGCAGGCCCTCCTTTCCTAACAAATAATAAATAAATAAGCGAAGAGCGGCCGGCTTTCCCGCTGGCTGCTCCTGCCGGCTGAGATTGATTATTTTCTCTGCCCTGTTTCCGCTCTCCGTGCTTACTGAGAAGCATACATCTGAAGCAGTGGGTTTTTAAACTAGTCGGTGCACCTGGCATGCTCAGGAAGCGTCTTTCTTCCCTTTGAACACCAGGTTCCCGCGGCAGGGGTCTGCTGGGCCTTTTTATAAGCTGCAGAGGCATTTTTCATCCCTAAAATGAGAGCCCGGCCTCGAGTCTCCAGGAGCTGCCAAGGCTGTTGGCAGAGTGTGTTACCAGGGCCAGAGCCGCCCTCCCCGGATGTCCTGGCGTTCGTGCCCCTGCCGGGGCTGCGGGGACCGTGTGGCCGGATCTGGCCCTGAGGGGGCTAAGCGTGCACCCCCACCCCCGCGTCTGCAGGACAGGGGCCCCCCTCAGGGAGCACGGGACAGTGGGAACTCTCCCTGGCCCACCCCCATGGGGGCACCACCTCCAGCAGCAACCTCACCCCTGCAGAAGGTGCCTCGTGGTGCATGAGCTGAGTTTCCAGAGTCAAGGTCAAAGTGAATTCCTGGTGAATTTGAGAAACAGAGCAATTCTAATGAAGTAAAGATCTGGATGGTCTCCCCAGGCCCAGACTCTGTTCAATAGAAGTGAGGGTTTTCTAAGCTTTGCCAGTTTTAGAAATGGCGGCACCAAACTCAGAGAACCTGGGTGGCTTGCCCATGCTCACCCCGCTAGGAAGAGTCTGAGCTGGTTTTGTCCCCACTGTGTCTCCCCCAGGCCATCAAGCCACGTCTTGTCTCGAGTTGCTGGTCCGAGCACACCCATTGTGTGTCTGCTCACCACCCACGCCCAGGCCTGCTTTGTCCCTTCATGAAACAGCTGCCTAAGCTCAGAGACGCTCGCCTGGAGCCCGGGGACACACAGCACGGAGGCAGATGAGAGAAGACCCCAAGCAGCCGGCCTCCTCTCCAGCACCCACAGCCAGCCCTCTGCGCCCCAACCGCGGGCACGTAACCAGCTGCACACCACTGCTGGCGACTGTTAGGGCCTCGCCTCACGCACGGCGCAACGAGCAGAGCCGTAAAGGGAAAGCAACAACTGAATCAGGAAGATACGGCACTTTTAAGAATAGTTTATGAGTTAAATGGAAAGAAACTCCAGTATTCCACTCCGAAATATCGAGCAATGCTCCTACGGCTATTTGGATTGTAATGTGCTATTGGGCTGCTCCCAGGATGTAAAGTATACAAGATGCACAGAATTAAAAACAATCGAGTCAATATTTTTTCCAAACCTCAGGGTGAGAATATAAACTAGTTATGATGGAGAAATGCCAGCCCTGGTGTGACCTGAGCTAAGATGATCTTTGTGACAACACGGCAACCATCAGAGTGGAAGCAACAACACCCCGCAATGGAGTGATCTCTCTCACACACACACACACAAGCACACACCCATGAGTGATCACACACACACCCATGAGAGTGATCGCACACA
>JAPYYJ010002880.1:0-12211 GCA_028533885.1 Nasua narica | reverse complement strand
CCCCCCCCCCCCCGGCCTCCTCTTCCTACTTCCCATCTTTCTTGCTTTCCGCTCTGTAGCGGCTCCAGTGCCATTTGTTGAAAAGGCTATCCTTCCCCCCTCGAAATGCTTCTGCATTCATCAAAGATCGGTGGGACAGGCTTCTGTGGGTCTATTTCCAAAGTCTCTATTTCTTCCATTGATCTCTGCTTCTCTCCCTCTGCCAATACCACACAGACTTGATTACCATAGGTATCAGGGCTTAAAATCGGGTAGATCGGTTCCTACCACTTTCTTCTCCTTTGAAAAATTGTTATAGCTAGAATCATTCCTTTGCTGTATAGTTTAGAATAATTTTGTCTGTATCTAAGAAAAATCTTGCTGGAATTTTGATAGGAATTGTGGTAAATAAATTTCTATATCAATTTAGAGAAAATTGGCATTTTTACTATTTTGAGTTTTTCTAACTACAAAAATGGTCTATCTCTACATTCATTTAGATCTTTGATTTCTTTTATCAGCATTTTATCATTTTCAGCATACGAGTTCTATACATGTTTTTTAGATAACTCTTAGTATTTCATTGGATTTTGAACCAGTGTAAATGGTTGTTTTTAATTTCAGTGTCCTTGTGTTGATTGCTAATAGTTGTGGTAGAAGCCAGAAGAGCTGATGTTGCAGATGAAGTCAGAAGGCAGTCTGCTGGAGAATTCCCTCTCCCTTGAGGGAGGTCCGCCTTTTGTGCTATTCAGGCCTTCAACTGATTGGACGAGGCCCACCAGCATTCCAGTGGGCAATCTGCTTCCCTCAAAGTCCACTGATTTAAATGTAACTGTCATCCAAAAACACCCTCACAGAAACAACCAGAATGATGTTTGACTAAATATCTGGGCACCGCAGCCCAACCAAGTTGACACATAAAATTAACCATCTCAGTCCTCTTAGTACCCTTTTGATGCCTCCTGTTTCATTCTTTAAAAAAAATTATTATTTATTTATTTGATAGAGAGAGAGATCGCAAGTAGGCAGAGAGGCAGGAGAGAGAGAGGGGGAAGCAGGCTCCCTGCTGAGCAGAGAGCCCGATGCGGGGCTCGATCCCACGACCCTGAGATCACAACTTGAGGCAAAGGCAGAGGCTTTAACCCACTGAGCCACCCAGGTGCCCCTCATTCTTGATATTAGTAATTATCTTCTCTCTTTTCCTTCTTTGTCAGTCTTGTCTGAGGTTTGCCAACTTTATTGACCTTTTCAAAGAACCAGCTTTTTCTTTCCTTGATTTTCTTATTTTATTTTTTTAAGTTTTTTTTTTAAGATTTTATTTATTTATTTATTAGGAAAGAGAGAGAGTGAGAGAGAGCATGAGAAGGGAGAAGGTCAGAGTGAGAAGCGGACTCCCCATGGAGCTGGGAGCCCGATGTGGGACTCTATCCCGGGACTCCAGGATCATGACCTGAGCCGAAGGCAGCCGCCTAACCAACTGAGCCACCCAGGCGCCCTCTTTCCTTGATTTTCTATTTCAAATTTTGTTGATTTATTTTATATATATATTTTATTTATTTATTTGACAAAGAGAGAGAGAGAGCACATGCATGAGCAGGGGGAGGGGCAGAGGCAGAGGGAGAAGCAGGCTTCCCGCTGAGCAGGGAGCCTGATGCTGGGCTCCATCCCAGGATCCCAGGACCACAATCTGAGTTGAAGGCAGATGCTCAACCAACTGAGCCACCCAGGCACCCCCCCCTTTTTTTTTTTTTTAAAGATTCTGTTTATCTACTTGAAAGAGAGAGCACACGAGCAGGGAGGAGGGAAAATTTCATTGATTTCTACTCTTTTATTATTTTCTTTCTTCTTCTTGCTGTAGACTTACTTTACTCTATTTTTTTTAGGTACTTAAGGTGGGAGCTTAGATGATTGAGAATTTTCCTCTTTCTCAGATATGGATTTAGTGCTAGAATTATTCCTCTTAGCACTGGTTTTGTTAGGTCCCAGAAATGCTGATATATTGTATTTTAATTTTATCAGTTCAATATTTTCTAAAAGAATTTATTTATTTATTTTAGAAAGAGAGAGGAGGAGAGAGAGTGGGGGAAGGGCAGAGGGAAAGAGAGAATCTTGACTCTCTACACAGCATGGACCCTGATGCAGGGCTTGATCCCATGACCCCAAGATCATGACCTGAGTCGAAATCAAGAGGTGGATGCTCAACTGACTGAGTCACCAACACCCCTCAGTTCAATATTTTTTAATTCCCTTAAGCTTTCCTCTTTTACACATTGATTATTTAGAAGTTTGTCGTTTAGTGTTTAAGTATTTGGAAATTTTCCTCTGGTCTTTCTGCTGTTGATTTCTAGTTCGATTCTGTTATAATTAGATAACATGCTCTGTATGACTTAAATTCTTTTAAATTTGTTGGGGTTTGTTTCGTGACCAGGATGTGGTCTATCTCGGTTACTATCGCATCACTACTTGGAGTAGAGTTCTGTATCTTGGAATAGAGTTCACCTTTTAACTCTATAATATCTTGTCTTATTAAAAAGAAAAGAAAAGAAAAGAAAAACAAAAACAAAAAAAGAAGAAAACAAAAAATATGTTGTTTTATGTATTTTTAAACTCTGTTGCTTGATACATACACATTTAAGATCACTGTGTCTTCCAGATGATTTGGTCCCTTTATCTTCTATAATGATTCTTTTCATTCCCAGTAATTTTCTTTGCTCTTAAGTCTAGTTTATCCGATTTTAACATATAGTATAACAAATAATAACATAGCATACTATATATATTGTAATACATAATGAATAATATACCATGGCCACTCCTACATTTTTACTAATATTTGCATTATGTACTTTTTCCATTCTTTTATTTTTAACCTACTTGCATCATTATGTTTGAAGTGAGTTTCCTGTAGACAGCATGTAATTGCGTTGTATTTTTTTTTTTTTAAGTAGTCTCCCTGACCAACATGGGGCTTGAACTCATGACCCTGAGACTGAGAGTTGCGTGCTCTACTGACTGAGCCAGCCAGGCATCCCAGTTGGAATGTCTTTTCCTTTTTCCTTTCTTTCTTTCTTTCAAGATTTTATTTATTTATTTGACAGAGAGAGAGAGAGATCACAAGCAGGCAGAGAGGCAGTCAGAGAGAGAGGGGGAAGCAGGCTCCCCGCTGAGCAGAGAGCCCGGTGCGGGGCTCGATCCCAGGACCCTGAGATCACGACCTGAGCCGAAGGCAGAGGCTTTAACCCACTGAGCCACCCAGGCGCCCTCTTTCTCTTTTCTTATCTTCCCGTGGGATACCTAAACATTGTTTAGAATTCTGCTTCAGTGTTTTTATGTGTTTTTGAGCATAATGTTTTGTGTGGCTTTGTTGGGGTCACGGCACACACACAGGTTGTCACGGGCCACTGGCTCCAGTTTAGCCCTGTGAGTGAGGCATAGAAACCTCACTAACACTTAGCTCACTTTACCATCCTCACTTAAAAATATATAGAATTGTTTAAATTGTTTCCTCTATGTATTTAGTGCCGCATCACATAGTCGCAAGTGTTGTTCCAGCCATGCGATATAATTTAAGAAACCCATGATAAGGATGAACCACCATGCTCCCTTCTGTTTGGCCCACTCCTGTGTTTTTCTTTCTTTCCTGAAGTTCCAAGCCTTCTGTTATCATTTCCTTTCTCTTTGGAGAATTGCCTTTAGGTCTTCTTGAAGGCTAGTTCTGCGAGGGTCGAGTTCTTTTGGTTTTCTTTGTCTGAGAATGTTTTTATTTCCCTTTCATTCCCGAAGGATGTTTTCACCTGACTCAGAACTCATGGGCGACAGCTTTTTCCTCTCAGCACTTGAGAAATGTGCCGCTTCCTCCCGCCTCTGTGGTTTCTGAGAAAAACTCGCTGTTACTCCCGTTATTCCACTCTAACACGCAATGTGCGGTTTCTCTGTTTCAAGATTTTTTTCATTGTCATTAGTTTTCAGAAGTTTAATTACTCTGTGTGACAGATTTCTTTAATTTATCTTATTTGGGATTTTCCCAGCTTCTGGAACGTCTAGGTCTTTTGCCAAATTTGGGAAGTTTCTGCCATTAGTCCTTCAGATATGTTTTCGGCTTCACACCCTTTCTTCTCTTTCTGGGGCCCAATGATACAAAGCTTAGACCTATCTTTTTTATAGAGTCCCATGGGTTCCTGAGGCTATGTTATTTTTTTTCTTCAATGTCTTTTCTCTCTATGACTCAGATTAGGTAATTTCTGTTGTTCCATCTTCTGGTTCATGAATTCTTTCTTCTGTCATATTCATGATGCTGTTGAGCCTCTGTACAGCGAGTTTCTTATTTTGGTGTATTTTTCAGTTCCGTTTGTTGTTTGTTTCTAAGAGTTTCTAGTTTCTCATTTGTTTTAAGGTCATTTATAATTACTTGTTGAAGCATTTTTGTGGTGGCCGCTTTCCAGTTCCCATCAGGTAATTCCAACATCCGATTCATCTCAGTGTTGGCATCTGTGGATTATTTTGTCTTGTGTCAAGTATGAATTTCCTGGTGCTTGGTATGACAAGTGATTTTTAAAATTGTAACCTAAACAGCTTGGATATTATGTTAGGGGCTCTGAATCTGATTTAACCTTTCTGTTTTAGCAGGCAGTCCTTCTGTTTAGGTGTGGCCCATCCTGGCCTACTTACGTGGGGTGTGGTTCCAATGATAATTTAGTTTTTAGAGTCCCTGAATTCCTACTCTGGTCTATTTTGTTCACCTGGTGCCACTGAAGGTCCCACTTAATTCTGCTGGTGCTGTCAGTGGGGACAGCTCCCTCGGCTGCCCGGAGCTGGTAGGTGGCTGCACAGAAGGGTGGCTCTGTGGGATGGAGGGTGCGTCCTCATCTCCACCAGTTCTCCCAGGGGACGGTCGCTGGGCTCCCTTCCCTCCCTTCCCTGCTGGGGGGCAGGCAGGGAGACAGTGGGCAGAGACAGGAGGGTCCTGTCTTCTGGATTGTCTTTTGCCGCTGGTTGGTCTGGAGATGCTGGACAGCCTTCTGCTGGGGAGGTCCTGGGAGATGCCAGGCTTCTTTGTGATTCCTCAATCCCGGGCCCCCAATCAGACTCCCTCTCTTTTCCTATAATTGTCTGCTGTATTATTTCCCGGTTTTAAAAGTTGTGTTCAGTTGGATGAGCAGGGAGAGATGAGTCCACACCATCTACCCTTAAACTAGAAGTCTCTGGTGTTATTTTTTATTTTTACTTGTGTAATCAGTTCTTCACTATATTTTTACAACAACTTTCTTAAGCTTTAATTCATACGTCATACAATTCACTCATTTAAAATGTACAACTTAGTGGGTTTTAGTATAGGCACACGGTCGGGAAACCCTCACCACAGTGGATTTTAGAACATAATCATCCGCCAAAAAACCCCATACCCATTAGAAGTTGGTCTCCATTTCTCCCTTCCCTGAGGCCCTGGCAACCTCTAGCATGGTTTCTGTGTCTATAGATTTGCCTCTTATGGACCTTTCATATAAATGGGGTCATTCAGTACGTGGCCCACTGGCATCTTTCCCTTTGCATAATGTTTTTGAGATTCTTCCATGTAGTACCTTTCAGCACTTCATCTCGTTTTGTTCCGTTCGTGGATATATCATATCTGATATTCCTGGGTTGATGGATGTTGGTTTATCTTCGTTTATTGACCATCATGAATAATACTGCTGCGAATCTTCACGAACAAGTTTCCGTGTGGCCGTGTGTTTTAATTTCCCTTGGGCATACAACCAGGAGTGGAATTTCTGGGTCATATGGTAACTCCATGTTTAACATTTTGGGAAACCATCCAACTGTCTTCCAAAGCAGCTGTGCCTTTTTACACTCCCTCCGGCAACAGCCTCCCCAACACTTGTTAGTATCTGACTTTTTGATCCCAACCACCCTAGTGGGTGTGAAGTGGTATCTCCTTTTGGTTTTGATTTGCATGTCCCAAAGGGGTAATGATGCTGTACATCTTCTCACTTGCTTATTGGTCATTTGTGTGTCTTTTTGAAGAAATGTCTATTCATACCCTTTACCCATTTTTAGTCTGGTCGTTCTTTGGTTGTTAGGCTGAGGACTTTGGCTGTTATTCTGAGAGAGATGGGCATTGCTGGAAGCACAGAAGTGGCAGTATCATTCAGGCTGCTGGGTTGAGAAAAAGAATACAAAAGGTTCACAGGTGGCACAGAGCCCCAGTCAAGATTCCGAGATAATCCCGGTGTGAGACAATAGTGACTGGCCCCAGGGTCGTAGCAGAGGAAGTGGTGCCACGGGGCTGGTTCTGCACACATTTTGAAGGGGGGGGGGGGCAAGGAGATTTGCCGATGGATCGGATGCGCTTACCCGGGAAACATGAAGTTACTATTTACTAGGAAGCTGGATTAGTACCCTGTGGTTGCCGTAACAGGGGGCCACAAACTAGGTGATTTAAAATAAGAGAAATGTATTGTCTCATAGCTTAGAGGCCAGCACTCCCTCAGAAACCCGTAGGGCAGGACCCTCCTGTCTCGGCCCACCTCTGGCGGCTGTCAGGCTCGGCTTGCCCTGGACTTGTAGCTGCATCCCTCTAATCTGCTTGGGCCCACGTGGCCTTCTTGTGGCCTCTGTATCCGTGTCCAAATTTCCTTGGACACCAATCATTGGATAAGGACTGACCCCAATGACTTCATCTTACCTGGCCCATCTGTCAGGGCCTACCTCCCTGTGACATCCAATGCACTGCTCCTGGGGATGAAGATGTCAAAGTATCTTTTGGGGGACACAATTCAACACACAACAGATGGGGAAGGCAACAGAGGAGAAGTCTGGGGATGAAGACCAGGAGCTGTGGATCAGGCATGTTAAGTTTGAGATGCCTTTTAGACATTGTAGACGGATGCTGAGAGGCAGCTAGATGCAGGGACTACAAGACATTATTTTCAAAAAGCTAGAAATATGATTCTACAGCTCTAAAGTGAGAATGTGTCCAAGACTTATTTAAATAATTAATGAGGAAACTGGCATGATGGTAAGGTTAGTTCAAAAGACTGAAGACGGGAGGCTTGGGGGGCTCAGTCGTTGAGCATCTGCCTTCGGCTCAGGTCAGGATCCCGGGGTCCTGGGATCAAGCCCCACGTCAGGCTCCCTGCTCAGCGGGGAGCCTGCTCCTGTCTCTTCCCTGTTTGTTTTCTCTCTCTCAAATAAAAAAAAAAGACTGAAAACAGAAGTATTGGTAGTGGCGGAAGACAAGTGTGCTTGAGCAAGCTTGCTCATTTAGATTAAAAACTGGTTAATGATCTACAGGGCCATAAAATGGCAACCTCTTCTAATTGCAATTTTTTTTTTTTTACCAGAAATAATTTCGATCACTTACTACTGGACAAAATTCATTTGCATTGCTATCAGACAGGGATCATTTTATCTAGCTGTCTGTTTTCTACAAGTTAAAGTCTACCCTCAATGGGTTGTAAAAAAATCATAATCAATAGTAAATAGCCGTGAAGCAGGTGCACAGTCTTGAGAATATAAAAATTTCCCTTGGCAGGTGTGCTAGACAACATTCAGCCGCCCACCAAAGGACCCATCACCATCCCTTTACCCATTCTTTTTTTTTTTTTTTTAAGATTTTATTTATTTGAGAAAGAGAGAGAGAGAGAGAGACAGGGAGAGTGTGAGCACGGGGTGGGGGGGGCCCGCACGGGGGGGAGGATCAAAGAGAGAGGGACAAGCAGACTCCTGAGCCCAACACGGGGTTTGATCTCACGACCTTGAGATCATGACCTCAGCTGAAATCAAGGGTTGGGAGATTAACCAATTGAGCCACCCAGGCACTCCCTTTAACCCATTCTTAAGTTTTGGAAAGTTTTTATTAACCCCTCCGTTTGATGATAAATTGTCTACAAAGGTTATTGCTGACCGCAGAAAGCTGGGTCTTCCTGTGTTTGGACCGGATGCATCCACACGTGTCCTGTAGAAGTGCTAATTAACCTGGAGGAGCCTCCTCCTTGGGTTGGTCCATCTATGTCACTTCTCTGTGATCGAGTCCAGAAAGTCAACTTCCGTTTGGAGATGTCATCATAAGGAATGTGGGGTTGGCCTCTATTATGCCTGAGGTTTCTCTCATCTGCTCTTCTATTCCTAGGTTAGGAAACTGGACCAAACTACTCTCCCTCGGATTTGCCTGCATTACCTGCACAGGTGGGTGAGTTCCTATCTTCTCAAGGACCACAGTCCTACTGCTTATAGGACTCAGATCTGGTATACCACAGGACAGGGACCTGAGTAGGCGGGCTTTGAGGGCTCTGTGGACATGAATTCAACGCTGATGCTACAACCCTTGCTCCTAAGGCTCCTAAGGGTGGGTTGCTCTGAATGTGGTCTCACATGTGACATGCACATAAGGCTGCACAATTTCTCTAATTATATCCTGGTAAAATAGAGAGCTGACTTTTTTATTTTTTAAGATTTTATTTATTTGTCAGAGAGAGAGATCACAAGTAGGCAGAGAGGCAGGCAGAGAGAGAGGGGGAAGCAGGCTCCTCGCTGAGCAGAGAGCCCAATGCAGGGCTCGATCCCAGGACCCTGAGATCATGCCCCGAGCTGAAGGCAGAGGCTTTAACCCACTGAGCCACCCGGGCGCCCCTAGAGCACTAACTTCTATTGAAACTACGAAAATAACTAAATTTTTATTAAAAGAGTCAGCAAAAATGATTTTTTCCTGAATTCTGAAGTGAGAATACCGTAAAGAATGTTGTGTTTGTTTATGGAAGCATAATCTACTATATGGAAGGGTTAGAGCTGAATCAAGCACAAAAAACAATGATTTCATCTGACTTTTGCTGGAAAATAGAACATGAAAAAAGAACACCGATGCCCTCTCCTTGCCTTTGTCAGGTTCTGTACATCTTAATGGAGGCGGGGTAGGGGTGGTGGTTGAGGTCTTGGGTCAACTTTCTGGCTGGTACGGCCTCAACACACAAGGGAGACTGGAGACTGAGCGAGCTACCAGGTGAATGCACAGAGGCTTTTCATTGTCGAAAAGAGTTCTACAGAGAGAGAGGATAGAATAAAATCAGTTGGGTCGGAATTGGAGCTGTCAGTATGAACTTTAGCTTTATTAACAGATGTGAAAAAGAAGATATGGGGTGTGTGTACAGCTATTTCCTAGCTCAGTCTGTTGAGCGTAAATGGAATCACACTTTATCGTCCTGAGTTACCGTCTTGAGTACCGCCATTCAGCACTAGGTCTGAGATTTGGCCACACGGCTCCAAGGGGGGCAGTTCTTTCATTTAAGCGGTTGTGTGCTCTTCCACTCTATGGATACACCTCACTTTATTCACTTAATTGTTCAAAGACACTGGAGGTATTTTCTCCTCTTAGTATTTTTGCTCTTAAAAACAATGCTGTCTTGAACACCGATGCACGTCTCCGCATGAACAAGTGGAGGTTTCTTCGGTGTATGTTCAGGCATAGACCAGATCCAGGGATACGTATCAGCTAAACCCTAGAGCTGGGAATTGGGCTGCACATGTGGCAGCCTGTATTTTCTCCAAGTGGCCCCCACTTCTCCCGTACCACGTTCCTCCCTCTTAAAATGTGACTTTCACACTTGTCTCCCCAGAGGGCAGAGGTCGGTGTCTCCTCTCTCCAATCTGGACAGACTGGGGCACAAGTGATGCTTTGTGACTTCTGGGGCTACCATATGAGAAGTGATACAGTCCCCATCTTGTCCTCTCGGAACTCGGACACCATCCCACTCAGTCCCCAGCCGGAACCAGCCTACTGGCTCCGTGAGTGCACCACCTTGGACGAGAGCCCTCCAGCCCCCCAGGAGGTGCAGTGTGGAGTGGACAAGCCTGCTGAATCCTGCCCAGATAGGAGATGTGTGTGCGAAAGGAACCATCATTGTTGTTTTTGAACTACAGAGCTTTGCAGGTAGTGTGTTATGTGGCGATAGATAACTGCTGCACAGTCCAACTCTGCTGGGTGATGCCTTACTGTTTACCAAGATAATTGGACCCCAGGACATTCTAGCCGGCGGGGTCTGCGTGTTTTGGCTGATCTGCCTTCCCCGCCATCATGGGGTTTGACTTCGACAGCTGTGCTCCTTTGGTGTGGCTTTAATTTGCATTTCTAAAGTTACTAGTGAGGTTACTGGCCTTCCATGTTCTCTGCAAGGAGCCTGCTTATGGATTTTGCCCGTTATTCTATCAGCTTGTCTTTTTCTGATGGATTTGAAAGGAATCTGGACACTAATCACGTGCAAGATACACAGGTGGCGAGTATCTTCCAGTTTAGTTTTTTTGTCCACCCTCCTTACAGTCTTTTGAGGAACAGAAGTGGTAGGATACATACTTTCCGTCCTTTTATTTTCAGTCTCTCTGTGACATTTTTAGATCTAATATTTTGGTGAGTAGTAATGATATATGCCATTTTGAGAGCCTCTTTTAATAGACGAATTGAATAGCCGTGTTTGTGATTACATGAATGATTGAATTTCTTCCTGTCATCTCATATTATGTTCTTTATTTATCATGCATGTATCTTTTTCTGTTTCCTGCTTTTCGTTGCTACTGCCAGTCTTTCCTCATTTCAGCTTTCCCCCAACTTCTACCTATTCTAAAACCCTCTACTAGTACAAGAACTTTGGTGTGCTTTTTCCCTCCTGCTCTCACCTCCCCTTGCCATATGTCGTGTTGGGCTCATCTGGGATTTTCTAAGTTGTTATTTGATTTTCTTTGCTGGCATCCATGTCTTCCTCTTGGATACACTTCTCGTTTTGCTAGAGTCTATCTTTCAGCATTTTTCGAGAGGCTTTGTGTGTGGTAAACTTGCATGTTTACAGACTGTGAAGACACCTTTCTTTTGCTGTCTCATGAACGAGTTTCACTATATATGGAATTCTTGAATTCTTAGAATTTTACCAACTGCTTCTTTGCCAAGTGACAATCAGATTCAGTCTGATTAAAGAGGACCCTTCTTCTCTGAAGGTGGTGAGCTGGTCTGTTTATCCTCGGAATTCCCGAATGTCACTCGACATGATTGTGAGTCTCTTCTTTACTCTTCCTGGGCATCACTTCTGTCATGTGAGAAGCCCTTCTCCCTCTTCTGCCTGGGGACAAGGGTTTCCTGGTTCTCATCTTCTTTGTCGTGAGCCTCCTTGCTTGCTGTTGCCCCTCTTGTAAGACACTCCTGCTTGCTTGCTTTGCATCAGGCCGGCCCGAGGCTGGGGAGAGAGGGATGCGGGCCCAGCTTGCGTGGCCTGTGCTACGGGATGCCCTGGAACGTCTGGATTCAGATCAGTGGGCGTCTCTAGGGCAGCCCCCGGGTCTGGGCACATGTGGTTGGGCCCTAATGCTGGGGCAGCCCCCCTTGGCCCAGCTTCGAGGGGGGACCTTGGCTGCAATCCTAGCCCCCCCTCCAAGCCTTTACGTCTCAACCCACAGACGGGGGGCAGGGAAACACAAGCGCTGGTCAGCAAAGGCTGGTGGGCTCCAGCTCCCCCGAGGACACTCGGCTGACTCCAAGTAAGGTCTTTGCTGGAGGGCCCAGGCGGTGGGCTCTGCCCTGCCTGCCCGAGAAGAAGATCTTACCAGCTCAGAAGGACCCAGCCTCTGCCCTGGGGGGAGGTGTGTCCCTTCCCCTCCGGGGGGCCTCTCCTGCTGCCCCAAGATAGGGGCCCCCTGCCAGCTCCTTTCCTCCAGGGCCCAGCCCTCCTTCAAGGTCATGTGCTAACCAGGAACCCTCCCGGAAACCAAAGAACCATCTAGGCTTCTCCCCGGGTACCTGGGATTCACCTCTCCTGAGCCAGCTGCCCTAATGCCCTGGTGGCATCTACCTTGGGAATCTGCATCTCTCACCTGCCCAGTGTCCTGTCCCCCCCACCCAGGTTAGCTCTCTACCCTGGCTGGTGACCCTTAGTCCAGTCGCTCTCTCTGGCGCCCAGCCCAGTGTCCTGTTGCACCCTCAGTCGGCTCACCCCCTCCCTCCCCGCTGGTGGCCCCTCCTTCCTCCGCCCTGGGTCCCGGCCCACCCCCTCAGGCACCTGGCCCCCTACAAGGGTCCCAGCACCCCTCTGAGCGCTCCCCGCCCCCGCCCAGGGTCCCCGCGCACCCCCTCAGGTCCCTAGCCCCCTAAAGGGTCCCAGGCCCCTGGTCCCCTAAAGGGTCCCAGCACCCCTCTGAGCCCCCCCCCCCCCGGCCCAGGGTCCCCTACAAAGGTCCCAGCACCCCTCTGAGCCGCTCC
>JAPYYJ010002879.1:0-12211 GCA_028533885.1 Nasua narica | reverse complement strand
CCATTGTTTTAGACTTAAGTTTCTTATTCTTCATATGTTGCTACTTAGTTACACACCCCAAAGTATGCCCACATGGATGTTTTCTTTCTTGGGCCCATCCCTTTCCATTTATCAGGTTCTCCCCGGCATTAACTACTTCTTTCATGGCAAATGGGTAGAGGACTCCTAGCCATGCTTTATCTCGGGGCAGAGTTGACAGTAGGAAGAGGAAAACCTTTGGCTGTGGAATATAATCTAGCCAGCAGATAAAATATTGGAGAATAATTAAAAACTGATTGCTTAAGCATGGGACATTTTTTATGGCTCATATGCTTTAAATGCATACAATTGGCATGAACAGGGTGGCCCATTTTTTAAAAAGAACAACTGAATTAAGTAGATTCCCTTGCTTAATATGCTGTCTGTGTGATCTGTTTTCCAGATGTTTCCATGGTAAATGTTTTCTTAATGTGAAATCCAGCCATAAAAAGCACCTGGGTAGTAGACAGCTCTTCCAGACACAAATCATCTTTTCTTTTTTTTTTTAATCCAGAGACTTATAGAAAGAAAAAAACTGCATTTATCTTAAACATAAGCAAGGATGAGCCTACTTCATATTCATATAAAAATATAAAGTGACAAAAATGTTTATTTAAACATCAATCTTAATATGTAAAGAGCTCCACTCATGTCTGTAAACAACACAAATGTATATACTTTCTGCAAGGGCTGCAGAAATGTTTGGCAACCATATTTGAAACATTTATTTTCAGTATTAATTTTTCTGCATGGATTCTGGCTGAGAACACAGGAATAAAAGATAATAAAACTCCCAAAGTTTTTAAGCCAAACCATCTGGGTTTGAGTCTTCCACCACTTATCAGCTATGTAAACTTGGGCATTTTACTTCACCTGTGTTTTATTATCCTTTTTTGTAAGGTAAGGATTAGAATAGTACCTCAGAAGATTGTTATGAGGATTAACTGTGTTTACACACATAAACACTTAGAACTTTGGGGGTTCATAGTAAATATTCAATGAAGATTAGGATCAATAGAGTAAGTATCTCAATTGGATATTTTCTTCAAGACTAAAAGAAAGGAAGCTCTCATGGGGTGCCTGGGTGACTCAGTGGGTTAAAGCCTCTGCCTTCAGCTCAGGAAATGATCTCAGGGTCCTGGGATCAAGCCCCACATTGGGCTCTCTGCTCAACAGGGAACCTGCTTCCCCCTCTCTCTCTGCCTGCCTCTCTATCTACTTGTGCTCTCTCTCTCTGTCAAATAAATAAATAAAATCTTTTTTTAAAAAAAAAGAAAGGAAGCTCTGATTATCTTAACCTTGACATTTCACTTTGTTAGAAAAAAAAATTTGGTTCACAGAGCCCTCCCTGGACAAAAGCAGTAAGTAGGAAATGAAGTGATAAATCATAAACTCATGCCCACCTTAAATATAGTACTTGATTCATTAATAGAAATACTTATCAATTTCTTTAATTTGTTGAAAATATATTAGAGGAAAATAGCTAATATTTGCCATATAGTTTAATCACAAAAGATTGCCAGAGAGATTGGGTGCTAAGAATGTCATTGTCCCAAGAAGTTGAGGGAAATGCAAAGGAGAAATACGTGGGGAGAACTGGAGGGTGGAAGAATAAAGAGAAAGGGGGGGGGTGAGAGAAGCAAGAGAAAAGTTTGTAAAGGCGTTGGCAGGGAAAAAGATATGCTACCAGTTGGGTACGACTTTGTGCCAGCTGTACACTGTGCCTTGAATATTTCTTATGAAAATGTAATAAGAACTTCCCCTCAATTATCAACTAGTCATTAAGATGATATTTGCTATAAGAAGGTACCGTATTTTAAATGCTTTGCTCATTTGCGACTCCAGATGGGCAAGTCATTCTAAAAGGCATTTACATAAACATTAATGGGTAGTGAAAGCTCTGTGGATAACTAAAATTTGGGGCTAAACTTTTTTTTTCCCCCTTCTAAAACGAGTGTCTCTTTTAGTTGTCATTCTGTCAAATTAAAGGAAAGAGACCAGAAATACATGACTACAATGAGATTTCTCCCACCTACCTTTGCATTTTCTTCAAATAAACCTTCAGTTTCATGGAGGCTATGGATTTCTTTATTGGTTTTCTTTTAAATATGAAATAGGCATTCATACTTACTCTTAAACTATTTTCTTCAAAAGAGAAACATTCTTTTTGTTCAAAGTGTAAAAGAACGAAAATGTCATATAGAGATTATTACAAGTGATTATTAATGCTTTGAAGTTAAAATATTCAGATCAACACTTGATGAAGTTTAAATTGCAGGCAGTCTTCTAATAACTCTGTGAAAGTGAGAAAGCTAATTTATATTTAATTGCTATCAAAATCAAGGTTCCTGTAAAGCATACTCCTATCTTATTTTAAATATATTTTTAAATGTTTAAAATGGTAGATCTCATTATAGTATCTCGAAGAGAGCAAAATCTTAAATACGGCCCACCCAGATGCATTTACATTCACATGGCAGATGCTCTGTTTCTATAAAGATGTTTGGACATTCTGGATAGAGACATTCCAGCAAAGTTACAATGGTTTATCATATAAAACGCACTACAATTCCCATTGATATACTCTATGTAAAAGAGAAGCTACCTTCCCATGACAAAAAACTAGAAATAGTAAAATCATTGAGAAGGAAGGAATTAAAATGGCAGCCTTACCCCTGGGATGCTGAAATATTCACTTAGTGTAGCTGTACTTTTCACATTTTCTCTCAGTTGTTGATTACTCCAACTTATTTGAGTAGTAAGGATTTCAAGTCATGGGGAGATTTTCTCATCATTTGTGATTGTAAAGAGTACTGGATATTTTGTCAATAAGTGACTTCAATAAACATATGACATATTTTGGTGCAAAAATTCCACTGAAAATTCATGACCATTACAATAAATTGGCATCTTATATTATTAATTTGGTCAGTTTGAGAATTTGTGGTATAGAATTTATGTTAAATGAGTTGGAGAGACATATTTCCTAATCCCAGACTCAGCGCTGCACAAGTATGTTCTAAGGCTGCCTTTCTGAGCTTTCTGAAGAACTTCATGGGAAATAACATAGAGTGTCCACCTTGGGAAACAGGAAATTAGAGTTGTCAGATGCTTTCATGTTGCTGATGGCAGCTACTACCCCTTCTCCTGACATACTCTGAGAAGGAGTCAGAGTCAGAGTGAGGTGTGCTTTCTCTACCATCATTTCTTACACTAACTCATAGTTAAGAACCATTGTTCTTACTACAGAGTTATATCAAAATCTTATATGCCTCCTATCTCTCCTATCTTCCTGGGTTAAAATCTTGACTTTGTTTCTTATTTAACTATGTAACCTGGGCGCTGGGGCTCTGTTTTTTTCATTTGTAAAATGGGGTAATAACTGTACCTGCCTCATAAATACCAAGAAAATAAAAGAATAAAGATTCTGTAAAGCTTGGAAAATAAGAATGGCATAAATGTCCATTAATATTATCATCATAAATCTTACTAAAATAAAAACTTCATTGAGAAGTCATGCCATATACTTGCCTACCTTCTGCTCACCTGCATGGATTCATGAGTGCCCATTCCCCATCCAGTTAGTTCTTTTCCTAGGAGCCTTTTTTAATCGCCTTTTTGAAATTTTATGCTATTCCTCCTGTATCCCAACTTCTGCCACAGCACTCACTGATTTTTTTCTGAGTTTCTCAAGTTCACCTATGAGGTTTTCGTTGGGTCCAACTTTTAGAATATCGATACTGACTGAGGTCTCACATCACCTGGATTTGCCACACCCTTGCTTAGACTAGACTCTTGGTGTTGTTTCATCCAAAGCACTTCTGTTTTGTCCTAAATTAATTACAGGGCAATCTCCTTCTTTTCTGAAGTCTTCCCTCTTTTACTCAAAGCATTACATGAGGTAAGGATAAAGAGACAGCATTAAGCAACGTATTATTTTGACCTATCTTCTTTTGTGTTGGGACAAAAACCTTTTATGCCTCCTCAAATACTCTGAGATTTTTGATTTTTCCATATTTTTGGCATAATACTTATATTGGGTCATCACTCTTCTCTTAGTCTGGGGTAAAACCCCTCAATGCATAGCATAGTTTCTGGCTTCTTAGCAACAAAGGGGCTAGACATGCAGCCCAGTTTTTTAGGAGTTGTATTTTGACAAATGAGAAGTGAAAGGTAAAAGGAAATTGAACAGATACATTCCTCTTTCTTACTGTATTTGATGGACTTGTCTGAGTGGCAGTTCTTCCTTCCAGCCCTTCTGAAGAACCACATCCTGAGCAGAGACCAGCCAAGGTACCCTTTTTGTCCTTCCCAGCTTGTCATGAAGCCACTGCTGGCACAATGACACATCACACTGCATTGCTTTGAATATTCCCTGTTTTCACGTTGATTTTTTTTTTTCTTACCTTCATCCCCCTGGGTTGGTACAGTGCAAACATACTGGCACCAAATTAATCTTCATCTCTGCTTTCTAAAGATGCTTTCTAGAATAAATTTTTTTTTTTTTTGCAGAGAAGCTTAGCATTGATATTCTTCCTTCCCATCGAACTTGAGTGTGTGAGTGTGTGTGTGTATGTGTGTGTGTGTGTGTGTGTATGGGGGGGTGTATACAACATCCAGTACTCCAATTCTGTCTGAATCAACTGGCAAGAGCATTGCTTTCTTCCAACTTTAATTTTTATATGGCCTTTTTTTCTGTGTGACCTATTCCCATTGCCCCTTCCCTCATCATTTGAGTAATGGATTCTGTTTTGATATTTTGAGATGTGGTATCCCCCCCTTGTGTGTAGGGAAAGAGTAAGAGCCCCTCATTACAGATACACAGTCTCTTCCCCAATAAGTCCATCTTGTGTCCTCTCCTCCCTGAAACCAAAGTCTAACAGTTACCTGTAGTCACTCTGTAGTTCAGCTTCTAAACAATCATCTGTTGGGCATTAATTAATATGTGGATAATCCATCTACTTTTTCTACCACTCTATACCTCATTAAATAATGTACACCTCATCTTTCAGACTGGTAAAACTGGGAATTTCATATATATATATATATATATATATATATATATATATATATAGTTCTATATAAATAACTGATTTATGTTGGTTCTCATCTTAGATTTTGATATACTCTGGACTATTTTATTGGCTCTTTTTGTGATCTGCGGCAAGTATCTTAACTTCTGTAGCCTCAGATGTCATAGTCTGAAAAAGAGTTATAAAAATATGTTCTTCATGAAATTGTTTATGAATTAAAGAGAACATTTATGTCTTCTAAATGCTTATTGAGCATCTGTTATATATCAAGAGTTCTTCTAGTCCTTGGGGATAAAAACACAATACCATAAAATACTTATTTTCATTGACTGGCCCAAAGTAAACAATAAATGTTAGCTATGTTATTATTAACATCATCTTGTACAACCGCAAATGACTTTTATTTCACTATACCTTCTAGTTCATTGTTAGGTGCTACCCTCTATTAATAGAGACTCTTTTTTAGCAATACCAAAGTAAAATCTTGGGGAATCAGTATCTTATATCATTCTCTTTTGTTGTTCTTTGTGTTTTTCATGATGTACATATGTATCTGATTTCCAGGTCAGAGAATTTTCTTTCTTGATTTTTTTTTTAATTTCAAGAAATATAGTAGGATGTGATAAGTGCTAGTCCATCTTTTTAATTAAACACATCCTTTATCATGTGCCTGTAATGTCCTAGGCACAGTTTTTTGTGCATAGGAGGTCTCAGGGAATAAGAATAAAAACAAATCACACCCCTCAATAGATTGCATTGTAATAGAGGGACACAGATAATAAAAATAAGCATAATGAATAAATGTATGTTATGATATATTTCCAAACCTTTTGACTGTACATCCCTAGGAAAAATATTATCAATATACCCCTATATATATCTACTATTTAAAAATCATATCCATGTACTACTTTACTGAGAGATACTAAATTTTATATTAAAAAAGATAAGATAAAAGTAATTATTAGCTGAAGATCTAATTTTTTCCCTTGTAATCAAAGCTTTAAACATCAATTTGTTAACTAGTGAAGATAAGTGATATATTTCTTTAATGATAAAAAGGATTAATTGACAGAAAAAATGACAGGACAATTCTTGGCATGAAATACATTATATTTATGTGATTTAGGAACAATACTATCATAAACAATACCAAACAAAAGTGCTGCAGAAGTTTAGTGATTCTGGGTATTTTGAGTGATGGCCTGCCTGTTTCTGAAACGAATATAATTTTTTAAAATAAATTGCTAAAATTTTACAACCCCAGTTTCACAGTTCTAAAATTCATATAAATAGATTCAGACTCTCAGTTTCATTTCGTATATCTTTGTTCCATTAATGGAAAATAAACCTGATTTTACTTTATATGAATATCTTCCATGAGAAGTAGAGTGTGGCTCAGTTTTGTCAGAATCACCT
Organism: Nasua narica; assembly: GCA_028533885.1. NCBI lineage: Eukaryota > Metazoa > Chordata > Mammalia > Carnivora > Procyonidae > Nasua > Nasua narica. The sequence goes on along the minus strand of JAPYYJ010002879.1, from coordinate 5,741 downwards.
ATGTTTAAATTACTGTGATGAGATTTTTTGCCAATGCATTTATCACCATTTGTGGAAGTGGCAGTTTTAAATATCAAAATGTCTCTGAAGTGACATGACCATATTAATCTCAAATTTATTAGACTTGCAACAAAAGTCCATGTGAATTTCAGAAGCTGTTTTATCGTACACTTAACCCAATGTCTTGCACTAAATATTTGAAGAAGTAAAGAAAGGATAAATGAAGACTGTTACTCATTCTCATAAATCACATCCAGTTATCAGGGAGAATTATGTTGGTTCTATCTCAGAATTTATCCAAGATCAGATCTCTTCTCACCACCTCTGTCACCAATACATCTTGCCAAAATTGGGAGGAGAAAAAAAAAAAAGCAACAGAATCTTGACTATTATCTGTATATCTGCTCTAGCCCCTAATCTCAACAGTGTCACTTTTATGATCCTTTAGAAACAAAGGGGATCAAATCATGCTTGCTCCAAATTTTCCAGTGGTTCTTTTCTATCTTACTTAGCATATAAGCCACATCTTGGAAGAAATGTATAAAGTTATATGTGATCTGGTCTACATTACTTCTTTGTCCTCATTGCTTCCATTCCCCTCCCCTTCTCCCACTATACTCATTCAATTTCTCCCCAGTGATCTTCCTGCTGTTACTTGACCTTGTCAAGCACAATCTTATTTCACAGTTCCCAAATTTCTGTATTTTGCTTAGATATCTGTATGAACCACTATCTCTCTTCCTTTACATCTTCACCTAGGTTCCTTCTCAACCACTGTGCCTCAAACCATCAGGCTCTAACTTCTACCCAGCTTTATTCTTGTGAGAGTCATCAAGACATAACTCACTATATATATGCATGTATATTAAGTGTATGTGTATAGTTATTGTTATTTATTGTTCATTATGTTAAGTATAATTCTCCAAGGTTTATAGAATATGACTCTTAGACACATATAAATATCTTATTTTTGTTGTTGTTGTTAATAAGACAACTAGTATATTGTAAAAATATGTTCAAGAACTTTGGGTGAAACCAGGCACTTCATAAAGAAATGTCAGGATAAGATTGCTGGGTTATATACAGAACTGATTAATGTCTTACAGGGAAATAAAATATAACCTTTGGCACTATCTATCCCATTGGACAGAAATTATTTGACCCTACTGGACAAAATTTACAAATTAACCTCTGCTCCAGCAGAGTTATAAAATATCTCAGTTGATGGTGAGTCAAGTTCAGGACTTTATTGAGAGGACATTTCAGTAATCAATTTTACCAATTTTCAAGTTGCAAATAAATTTTTGATAAATAAAAGGGCAGAGAATTTAATTTATTTTGCTACCATATTTTCGGATCCTTCAACAGTAATGGGCACGTAGTATTCTTTGAAGTTAGTTTAGGTATTCCAAGAAGCAGATCTTCAGGCAGGAATTTAAATGCCTGTAGTTTGGGAAATCCAGAAAAACTAGTAGAGGAATGAAGAAGTGAGAAAGGGAACAAAGAAAGCTCAAAAGAGTGTGGCATCAGGCAAGTTTTCAGTACGGAAAATCGGAACTGAGTCCCATGGTACAACATAAGAGATAGGGCAGAACATACCTAACAATGAATGTATTCCAACCTAACAATGAAATACATGGGTTATACTAACTCTACCTATCATATGTTGGGGCAGTTCCAAGAAAGTTACTCTGTCTAGTTTTCCCTGTGTGAAGACTGAATATGCTGCTTGGGCACAACAAAAACAAAATTAAAACAAAAATAAAATAACAACAAAAAAACAAAATTTAAAAAGCAAAAATGAAAACAACCCTTTCTAGTAAAGGGTTATCCAGGACAGATATTTTCAGTAAGCAGCCTTTAGAAACTGAGTCCCAAGAGGATGAGAGGAATATTGGCATATCTGTTGTGGTGTTCCATGAAAGAAAAAAAAAAGTGTTGATTGGGGCACCTGGGTGGGTAGCTCAATCGGTTAAGCACTGACTCTTGGTTTCTGCTCAGGTCATGATCTCAAGGTCATGAGATCAAGCCCCACCTGGGGCTCTGGGTACAGTGTGGAGTCTGCTTGAGATTCTGTCTTACCCTCACCCTCTGCCCCTCCTCTGACTCAGGCTCCTGTGCTCTTACTCTAAAATAAATAAATAAAATCATTTTTTTAAGTGTTAATTGAGTAAATAAATGAATGAAGTGTTTCCAAAGATCTTGTAAGTAAGGCATATGTGCTTCCAATGAAAAGCTGTATCATATCAATAAGAGTATTTTATTCCTAGGGAAAGCTAAAAGTTTCATACATTAATATTTTTAAAAAATGCAATTTTTGTTTGTTTCTTTGAGTCAGTGAGACTTAGGAATATACAATGCTGAGGATAAGAGCTGAACTTTGTTAAACGCCATCCTGCAAGGACTTTTAGGAGACCGATAATCACTTTGCCTTGTGCTTCATTTAAAACTTCAACAATAAATAGATGCAGTGCCCAAGAAATGAGGCATTCTCCCAATTTAGGAAGGAATGGATGGAGGAGATATATACGCATCCCAAGGAAAAGATGTAGGAAAAACACCCACATTGTTTCACCTGATATGAGACAACTTATTCTCAGTAATCTGGACTTTTATATTTTGGAGGTAAACTGAAGAGGAAGGGAGAACAATCATAATCACCCAGAAGAATTTCTAGTAGCAAAGATCCCCGAGGGGATCTTCAGAAAAGAAGAATGAGAGGAGAAGGGCACCCAGAATCTTAGTTGGAGATTCTGTTCCCATAGAAGAATGAATTGGGGTGAAGTTATTGTTTAAATATAATGATAACAGGTATATATTCTCAAATATTCAAGATATTGTGGCCTGATACACCCTTGAGCTCTTCCTGAAAAAGTGAATAAACAAAAGAAAAACAAAGCAACAAATTACAGACTGACCACAGTCACGAACATACTGGTGACCAAGTCAAAGTACAGGCAGATATGGAAAATAAGTATAAATGATGATGATTTAAAAATCATAACATAAAACCAAAACGTAGCATAGAGGGCTAATGAAAGGAGGAAGGGTGAGGATAAAAATTTCTGATATGGCTTAGCAGAATATAGCTGTTACCCAAAGTGGAAAAGTCAAGAAATACAGGTTAAGCTTGCTACTTAAAATCATCAACCAAACATGTGACTGAAGACTCTATTCCTCATGGGGGTAATGGCAGTCATATTTTTCTAAAAAGAAAACAAATGAAGCACTATTTTACACATATATGCATAAAGTTTTTATACTTCTACATTTTACATTTTGTACATATAAAGTTTTAAAGGTAACTACTATAAAATGGAAAAAATAGATTGCATAGCAATCCAAATTAACATTAGAAAAAACACACAGCTCCAGAGGTAAAGAGACTTTTGTCTGATTGCTTAACTTTTATTCCAGCACCTAATTGTGCCACCCACAAATAGTACACACTTAATAAATATTTAATGAATTAATTAATAAGCAAGACAAAGCGGTCAATTCAGTTAGGAAATATAGAAATTGAACTATTAAAGTGAGAAAATACAAAATAACATGCTAATATTCTATATATTTTATAACAAGATATGTAAATGGGATAAACTTGCTTCCTAAAATTTGTCTCAGAGTGAGTCAAAAACCAAAATCTAAGGATACCCTGTCCCATTAAGCAGATATCTAAAACAAAACAAAGTAAAATGCTAACAACAAAAAAGAAGCTTAAATATTGGGAGGGAGATAAGGAAAAGAAAGAGAATTAAAGATGATTCAACATGTCATTATTGTATTTGCTGCTTTTTAACCTAAGCTTTTTGGAGGATCATAGTATTATATATATAGAAGGGAAGATGACCTTCCTTGATGTCCCAGAATTATCAGCACTTAATTTTCTACCACTTTGCCAGAACTCCTTTGAGGGCTGTTTTTCTATGGAAGAATAATTGCTTATAAGGTAAGACTTTTTTTTCAAACTCTTTTCATCTAGCTCGATTTCCATGGCATACATAGTCTACAAATGTGAATTCCGTAATGTCTTATTCTATACCAAGAAACAAGTGCGGTATTTACACATTACTAAAGAAAGTACATCTATTCAGTAAATAGGAATTGAATATTAAGAGCCAAGGATTGTTCTAGGCACAGGTAGTAGTAACACAAAAGGGGACCATTACCTAGGAACTCGTGTTAACTGTTAGGAGGGCTGATATGCAAATGAATCTAATGAGATAAATGTGGGGTGTTAGTGGGCACAGAGTTCCAGAGCGATAGGAAGAAGGGAGCTTGTTACAGCATAGGCACGTTGGGGACCAAGGCTCTTATCAGATATTATTACTCCTGAGCTGCCGAAAACTAGAGAAAGAGAAATGGACTGAAACAGAAGGAGTAGGAGGAGGCAGGGAGAAGGAGAAAGGAAGAGAGAGCCTGTCTAAAGTGAAACTAGATTATTATAAGCCAACTAGAACTTTAGTGACATCATAGGTCATAACATTTAAATTAACCAAAGAACTACTTATTATTACTATTTTCGCCACCAGAAAAAGAAGAAATTTAGGTGAATTATGCCGTTCATTCAATAGTTCTCCAAAATTAGAAACATACACAGAGGCAGTTATTCTAAAATAAAGCATCAAAACAATGAAAATCCACTCACCTGGTGTTTGCTCCCATTCTGTGTTTAGAAGCACACGCAGTACAGAAGGAGAAAGATTCGACGCAAAACAGGGAAGCTCTTCGGTCTTATTTGCGTATTGGATGCCTTACTGAGACTAGCATTTTTAACATTGTGCCCTGCTTGAGCTGCCTTATACTTTCTTCGACTATCATATCGCTTTTATTTGACCTTGATGCATTTTACTCCTCTATCCTGTCATGTTTGCTCTGATAAAATATAACCAACAATTTCCATCTCCTCCTGTTGTTTTTTTCCTTTTTAAGAATAATGTTAACTCTTTAAAACCAAGCAAAGCAAAACTTTATTTCAATAATTTATACTATTCAGGATTTAGCTATTTAAAACATGGCTCAAAATTACAATACAGAGAAAATATTGAATTTTTATTTTTTAAATTGTTTTTGCTTTTATAAGTCCTTTGCTTTTCCACATGGATTTTAGAACCAGCCTTCCAAGTTGTACCAAAAAAAAAATCTACTAAGACTTTTATTGGAATTGTCTTAAATCTACAGATCAACTTAGGAAGAATCAATTTATTATTTATTTATTTATTTATTTATTTATTTATTTATTTATTTAAAGATTTTATTTATTTGATAGAGAGAGAGAGATCACAAGTAGGCAGAGAGACAGGCAGAGAGAGAGAGGGAAGCAGGCTCCCTGCCGAGCAGAGAGCCCCATGCGGGGCTCGATCCCAGGACCCCGAGATCATGACCTGAGCCGAAGGCAGAGGCTTTAACCCACTGAGCCACCCAGGCGCCCCGGAAGAATCAATTTATTAATAATAATATATATATCGCCATTTATTTAGATTTTTTTAACCTTCTCTCAGCAATGCTTTGTGCTTTTAAGTATAGAAGTCTTGCGTGCCTATTGTTGAATTTATCCTTAAACATTTAATTCATTTAGTACTATATGAATGGTATTGTTTATTTAATTTCAATTTATGAATGCTCACTTACAATAAATAGAAATACAATAATTTTTATATGTTATTCATGTACCTGCAAACTTGCTGAACTCACTTATTAGTTCTAATAGCTTTTACAGATTCCATCAGATTTTGTATATA